>PVLD010012545.1:8690-59907 GCA_004027595.1 Dinomys branickii | reverse complement strand
TTTCCCACGTCTCGCCCCGGCAGCCTGGTCCGCCCTACCACATCTCCCCCGGCATCTCAGAGAAATACGCCCAGTTTAAACTTCCCAGCCGAGGTCCCGGCATTCACGCTCGCCAAGTCTGTCTCGAGCTGGTGGTGTTTATTAAGGAGGTTCGCTCCCTTGCTGCTCACCTGGTCGCCATCTTCCCCGGATCTCCAATCTTTCTATTCTTAAAGCAATTTTGGCAAGCAAAGTTTTTTAAAGCAATTCATTTCACAAAAAATTTAATGACAAAGTTGCTCATAATATCTTGATATTGTTTCCAACATCTGCAGAATCCATGAAGATGTTACCCTTTCCATGTGTAACACTGGTTAATTGGGAATTCCTTCCTGTTTTCTTGGATCTCTCATGCAGGCTTGTGGAAGCTGTGGCCGGCAGTCTGCTAACCCTTTTGTTCGTTGTTATTGTTTTTTTCTTTGAGGTTTCACAGTGTTTTACTGGGACGTGTTTGCAGCACAGAACTATCACGGCCCTCATGAGGGCGGGGGCGTGCACGTGACCCGTCTCAGTTCTCTCACTCACCCCTCCCCTCCGCACTCTCCCCCTTTCCCTCCGCCTTTTCATTCCCTTCCCTTTTGCAAAGACCTTTCTCCATATTTCCTATTATCTATCTTTTGTTTTGCTCTTTATTTATAATTTCAGTTTCTCCTATAAGAGAAACTGTGATCTTTCAGCATGTATGTAGGTGTGATTCATTTCACGTAATATTATGTTTTTTCCTAAAAGTGCACGTATTTTCCTACAAATAACTCAAATGTACCCTTTATGGCAGAGTGGTATTCGTTTTTAATGTTATAATTTAAAATATTTTTTAAAAAGATGTTTTGTTAACTGTATTATATATTTGATGTGTAGCCCAAGTCAATTCCTCTTCACTACGTGACTCATGCAAGCCGAAAGACTGGGTAATGCTAGAGGTTTGATAACGTTACTGGTCCTTTCAGAGAAGCTCTTACTGACTGCGTTGTTCCTTACTGCATAAAGATTTTCTACTGTTTCATAAATACCTGCTCTGTGCTATTTCCCTCCACTTTCTTTAAGCTTACCTCACTATTCCTTTTCTGATTAAGAGAAATTTTAACATCAGGATTTCTAGGTTTTTCTCTTCTACTTGTATAAAGTGTTAAAAATTATGACCATCTTATTAAATTCTCATATTAATAAATATCTTTCCGTATCTTTTAGACATCTTTAAATACGATATGTTTATCCCCTTCTAAAGCATTTGCTATTAATGACATACTTTTCATGTTACCTACATTACACTCCAGCAAACACTGTTACATGGTTATAGAGTCAATGTTCACTTACAGTTACCACACTACTCTCTCTGCCTTTCCCTTGCTCGTTGGTAACTACTCTGTCTGGAGTCACTGTATATAAATATATATACCCCTTAGAATTTTCTGATTCTTAAAACTGTCTGTAAGTGTTTTAATTTCAAGGTCATTCCTAAGGATATAATTATTGGTACAGAATTCCTAACTGGTAGTTATTTTATTCCAGTGTAATAAAGATAAAATTACATTTTCCTCTATGTTCGTGGCTTTTAAAAAATATTCTTAATCTAAATTTTCTTTTTATGATTTATCTTCTAGTTGTTCTTAAGATTTTCTTGTGTTCTAGTTCGTCTGTGCTGTCTTCATGTCAATCTCCTTACATAAATCTTGTTTGAGATTTTGTTCACAAGTATCTTTGATCACTATGAAAATAATACCTACCTAGCTACTCAAATGTAATTTCTGCTACCCATATTCATTTTTTTTCTTGCAGTAATGGAGACTGAACCCAAAGTCTTTGCACTGAGCTGTATCCCGAGCCCTGCTTTTATTTTTTTTAATTTGAAGATGCAACAGGGCCTCCTACGCCACTAAATTACCCAGGCTGGGCTTGTTCCTGTCCCTCAGTTTATTCATATGCTGTGCAGATAACACTACTACCTATCTCACCGAGTTTTTACGAAGACAAATATATTAACAGTTACAAAATACTTTAAAATGCTGGTATATATACACATATACATGTATATGAAACACTATTAAGTAAATAAAACCAATGTATGAAGGAGCTCTGTCAGCTGACAAGTATCTACGCAGCATATACCATGAACAGAATAGCTTCGCTCGTGCAGTCAATCACCCAACAGACACTATCTTCGACCCACCTGGCCCTGTGGGACACGCTGAGGGTACAGAAGTGAGAGAAGTCTGCTACCCACCCGGCCCTATGGACCTGGCCCTCTGTACCCCCGGAGGGTACAGAGGTGAGAGGACAGACACAGACCTTCCCTCTGGGGACATAAAAAATACAGAAGAAATAACAAATGATTCCTTCAAAAGTGCTAATGTGAGTAAAAATTACAAAGCAAATGGTTTCAGTACAGAAAAGACAGGAAGAATAAAGGGACAAGTGGACACTGGCAAATATTCATCAAAATGAAAATGAATCAAAGCAGGGTAGAAAACACCTAAGAAGGCTACAAATATCAGTTAAGTTTTGATTTCTATATAAAATAACAGATGTAATGGATTCAGAACCAAATATAGAGGAGTTATTCGTGTGTGTGTGTGTGTGTGTGTGTGTGTGTGTGTGTTTTTCTAGAGATAGAACCCATGCCTTCTCACACGCTGTTCAAACACTGTACCACAGAGCCACATCTACAGACCTAGAGGACTTACTGTTATTGTCCAAAGTAAATCAGTGCTATCTATAGCACAACATAGATAATAAACTACATCTTCTGTGTAGAATTTTATGTGGAGCTAAATTACAAAAGAAATGAAATGACTAAGAATTATTTTGAAATAAATTATAAGAATTCCAAAAAGGAAAAATCTGAGTGAATGTTAAATGCTACATAAGAATGTTAAATTTTACATATACATGTATTTATCTTATTTTTAACTTTAGCACTCTTAAAATAGTTTTGAAATAAACTAATGCTTGTAAACTTTTAAATAAAGATTCATAAAAGATCACTGGTGTACTGTGGAAAGTACTTTAAAGAAAATGAAAGGAAGATGACAGATGATCAGGATTAGCATTTATTTAAAAACAAGAACAAAACCTAAAAAGCTACTTACTTCTATTCAAAAAGTGTTTTATAATGAAAACAACTGACTATAAAATGTGAAATAAAAAGCAATACATACCTGCCTTCTGTACTCTAAAAGAGGATCATACAGCTTCCATCCATTTTCTGGAAATACTTCTTTGTATTCAAAAGCAAAAAGAGGCTACAAAACAGCAGAATTAACAGCTAAAAGTAATGAATCAGAATATATCTGCAAGAGTTTTTACATTGACACCGTTTTATACTTATATTGTATTTGGAAATTTTACAGTGTTTTACATATCTTTAAGAATACATAAAAGTTTGGAAACCTACCTACAAAATTTACCAAATGCTAACATATGATCTGATACATTCAGATATCTTTGGAAGCTTTTAAAGCGTAACTCTAAATAATGAAAGACACAGTATTTTTTAAAAGACATTTTCTGCTATAATTAACTAGTCTGACATCACAGTATCAGCAGTTAAGCAGCTACGAAGTCTACGCTACATTTTCTAAAGCACTCTGAAAAGCTTTTTGTAACGTATTCTGTTTATAAAAACACACCATTTTTACAGACATAATGATAGAAACTATAATTTTTCTAAAAAGAAATGGAAACCGAAGTCAGAGCATCAATGTTGTTTACAAGTTCTACTTGTCCACTAGCTATGCCTTTGAGATAACGCTTCCCTAAGCCTCGTCTCACCTCTACATTAAATAGGGGAACTGTGGAGGTGAAGTGATACAGCAGAAATGAAGGAGTTCACATTGTCGCAAAACATTCTGGCAGCACAAAGTAAGAACTCAGTATTTGCCCGCCCTTCCCTCCCAAACTGCTAGTCTTAACTACCAGAGTTTTTAATTATAAAAGAGACTGCCTATAGCTTTTCACAATGGAAACACCCTATATAGAAATCTATGTAACTCTACACTGTTAATGCTGGAAGGAACCTTAGAAACGAGTTGGTCCAGCTTCTTCCTTTCTTAAAGAAAATGGACGAAGAGATGAGATTAAATCTGAACTATACATCCGGTTAAATGTGCAAGGCAGAAATTCTAGATAACTTAGTCAAGTTTCTATACACCAATAATTATAAAATATACTTTTCAAAGATAGAAAAATGTTACCAGGTTGTTAGAGACAGGAAATGCATATTTCATCAGATTCTCAAATATGGATCTTCTTGTCCGCCCCTCAGGTTTATGAGCAAATCGTAAGTTCCTAACATCCTAGAAAAGATTTAGGATCAAAGTTAATCATTATTTTGCTTTTTTACTTTTTATTGAATGAATAAATAAAATTACTCGGAACTACCTTGTAAAACTTTATGATCTGTGATTATGAGATACACAGAAGTAGATAATAGCTCCTGGAAGGCGGCAAACTTAAAATGATTCAGTAGGAAAAATGAAAAAAACCCACAATGTACTCTAAGACAAAACAGAATTTTGAGGGCAGAAAATGTGTGTATCCTAGTGAACTCTGTACAGGCTAAGAAAAGTAGCAACTGACACATAATACAGGATTAGACATATTGCATCTGAAGCTTAATATCATGACTAAGGGACATCATCAATGTAAGTTCTTCCTGTGAACGTCCATTTCTTAGAGAGAATTTCTCTAGTAAAAGCCTGATTAGCTGCTGTCACATTTTCATCGTGTTGCTGTCACTCCCCAAGACTCACGTGCATATGAGCCCCTCATCTTAACGCTGCCTAAAAGGCTTCCTCCACTCCGTACCCAAGTTCCATCCCCTGGCAGGAAAATTTTGAACAGTCTGGTCAGACTGCATGACCAGACCTTTCCTCCATTACTGTCCTCAAGCAACATACTTTACATAGGCTGAATTCAGATACTCAAGCTCAGGCTTACTGACATCTTAAGAGTACTCACAAAAAAATTTGAGGTTAACAAAAATTTCAAGACTATCCATTTTATTTAAATGTTTTAACCTAGACAGAATTCATATATCTCATAATATAAAGTGAAATACAGATACTACACTACCAATACCTATATGACCAAATAAAACACCATATTACAAATCTGATCCAAAATCACAATGACAGCTTTATACTATATATTTTAAAATACCTGTGTGGTAACTGAAGCTAAGATCTTGTTTTCTCTCTGTCCATGCTTTTGTAACTTATAAAGACACTGATTCATTAACTACAGAGCTTTCTGATCATACCATAGTAGAGGCCCTACGAATGCTTGAGTTCATTGACACTAGTCTCGTTCCATGAAAAAATATTTACTTTAAATGACCAAGATTTCAAAATCAGCCTCCTGCTTATCTTTTCAAATTCTACAGGAAGTGATGAGACAATATGCTTGACAAATGGTCAACAATTATTGCACTCAAATGACTACAAAGGAACATTAAAAAATTACTAAGTTATTAGCACAAATATTAAATTCATTAAATGTCAAAGATTACCCTAAGAAAGTATTCTAAGTTATAGATGTGGTGTTTCTTTTACTTTGGGCAATGGCAGAATAGCAAGAGAAAGGTGCAAGATGATCTGGAACTGAGATATGCGTGGGTGCTGATCAGGCTACAAAGTGTAGAATAGTGACCTGGAAAAATGGCACATTATATACCTATGACAATGATAAATGTAAATGTTACCTTCTACCAGAGTAATATTTCCAGTAACGAAATCCACTTGTTATTTCCGAAATTAGTTTCCAAATACAGGGCTCATTTACCAGCTTTTAAACCAAATAAACTAGCACACACATTGTAATATTTACCTTGCACACAGTTTCTAATCCGTAAGAATTTTCACCTCGGCTAGAAGCACCACCAATTTTTTCTACTCTACTTATCACACCAAGAGAAGCATCTAAAACAAACGGGGGATCCTAAAATAAGGAAAGAGAAAAACAAATTGAGCAACTGTAACTGCAGCAGAAGTCTTCACCGGAGCACGGCGGAGAGAGCTCGGGTAGCGTCTGCCCACCGCGCGTGAGCCCCGAGTTTGGTCTCTGTCCGCACCCACGCAAAAGTTCAGGAATCTCAATGAGAAATTCTTCAATTAAAAACGATCAAAGGTGAACAACACTAGCTGTAAACAACACACACTCATATACAAAACATTTAATCCAGTATGTCTTACCCGTTCCATGCTTTTGAAATACAGCCTGTAATTCGTGACAGTCAGTGTTCCTCGGACAGCACCAGTGAATGGACATATGTAAGTTACATCTTTGGCTAAAAAGGCAAAACATCCACCATTTACACTGTGTACTGAAAGCAACCTCTTCATCTTTTAAAATTATTCTGCTAGTTTAACTTATGCTTTTTAAAAAATAACAATAATGATTCAAAGTGACTTCAGTAGCCTATTACATCTCTCCTAGCCTGCACTGACCTGGGGAAGGAGTGTAGGATAAATGGGAAGGATTAAAGAGGTACAGAGCCATCACAACAGAAGGAAGCAAACATGAGGACTCTCCTTATTGGGTAGCACAAGTGTGAGGGCAGGACAGAAGGGCAGGAGGGCGGGGGGTGGTGGGAACGACCCTGCACGCATCAGGGGGACCAGTGTTCACCTTCTCACAGTTTCCACATCACTCATCTCCTGGTCCTTGGCCACTGTCCCAGTCTGTCAGTACATCTTTAAAAATATAATACTCAAGACATATATAATGCCAGAAACTGCTGATATGCTGGGAAAATTATTGCAGTTGAAATAAACTATATAGCCAGGTATGGTGGCACATGCCTGATATCCCAGCACTGGGGAGGCTGAGGATCACTGTGAGTTTGAGGCCAGCCTGGGCTACAAAGTGAGCTCAAGGCCAGCCTGAACTGCATGGTGAAACCCTGTCTCAAAAAGACAAAAAAACAAAAACAAAAAAGGAATAAAATATATATAAAATATAATTCCCTTTAAAGACATGCTAAAAGGATATTATATTGCTGACCATCAACTCTGTAAAGAAATGATTAAAATGTATTAACTGATTAGGCAGGATAATTCATCAACCACTAGCTCAAAATATTTTTCTAAATGGCAGAGTTCATAAAGACCAATACAAGTTTTCCATATCTTACAGTAGGTATTGCAATTTCCTGGCTTTGCTCTTTATTCATCATTTTAAAAGACTGGCTGCTTTGTATGGAATTTGAAATGAGACCAATTATTTAACAGTCACTTCTAACATTCAAAATAGTTCCCTCAGGAATGTGCTAGTATGAGCTACATTTTTAAATCACTGTTTCTAATACATGTGTCATTTAGAAGGACGCTTTTAAAGTTAAAGAAACTCATCGTTATATAGGTATACATACAGACTTGCTTACACACATATTCTTTTGTGCTTACAAATGCTTACATGAACTAGGAAAGCTTCATTTAACATTTCTACAAACGTTTCTGGATTCCATTTAGAGCCAGTTTTTCACTAATACAAGAAAAACCAGTTTTACCACCCTATACCGCTTGTCAGGATGTGTCCTCTTTTCCCGATGCATTCACACTCCCTTTTCTTTATTCTCTTATCATGAGACACTATACACGGCAGTGCTTCGAAAACTGGAAACACTGTGCAAACGCGAGGGCTGCACCTACGTCTCCAGCACCGCTGCTTTGCACTCTGTCCTCTCACTCCTCCCAGTGCTAAGCTGCTCTCATGAGACGCCAAGCCAGCGCGCACCAATGGAAGGGAGACTCTAGACGACCACGCTCCTTACAGAGCAAATGACAGAACGACTAGCACAGGGGACCAACGTAAGTTTATGAAGTACTTTTCATTTGAGCATTTCAACCTTAACAGCTCTTAAATACAGGAATACATTTACTTACAATTTTACATAGGAAAATCAAAGTACAGAAAAGTGAAGTGAAGCACCTGATGTTTCAGAACCAGTGTTAAGATGCAGGCTTCGATCTAGTTCCCCTGACCAATAACCTTTCTCCACGATAACTCACATGGCAAGGCTAAGGCTCTAACAGCACGGTTTGTTTTAACATCTGCTTCCTGAATTAAAGGTTAAATTGCTACGCTGTAAATACTTCTGTTCCTGAGGGGGTCAGGCCACAATACACTTTATTTCCTACGACATTCTACTGATGTCCCTAACATGATTTTAGCTGTTTCTTTTAAGAAATCTAAATCACAGATTTGTATTAAGCAATTTAAAACCCAAGATCCTTTTCCATGAAGTTATCAAAGTTTATCCTAACCTTATGGCATTTTTTCTGTTAAATTTAATTTCTGTATCATAGTCAAGTCTGTACAGGTGATTTTAAATCAGGGAATTTAAAATTATATTTCATATTATTCTAAATGTCACAATAATACTGTCTAATGGTATCAAGCAACTCAAGATGTACTGATCCTCGCAAAGCTTCACGGGCATCGCAGAGGAAGAACACATTTGTTTCTCTGTGGAAAAACCAAACTGACCTCGGGAAATGCACATCCATGAGAAAGGTAATAAACACAGGCAAGTTAATATATGAAAGCATGTGATCTTGCAAAAATAGAAAAAATGCTCAAAGCATGCAGAGATGGAAAAATCTATTCAGTCACAGGATCAGAGAAGGGGCCGAGAAAAATAGGCCCTGGAACTTTTCTCAGTGGCAGGTAACCTTTAGGTAAGCAGAGATGTTGACAAAGCACTAACGCAAAAGAAGAACTTAACCAAAGTACAGAATTTGAGAAGTGAAGTACACATTCTGACAGAGGGTAAGAATCCAGGCTGGTTCCACGCGATTTCTCTTATACTACACTCTCCCACTTCTCACTTCCCTCCTAGGTCCCCATGTAACTGTGCAGAGCTAGCATTTACCAAAGCTGCGATCTGGACCCTCCTCTCTTCCCCCACCTTTCTGAGTTTTCTTCCTCCTGCTTTTACCTAATATCTGTGTGACGATGAGTCCTAAATATGAACCAAGTCTAAACATGTCATCACCAGACACAGCGGCACCTCAGTGCACAAACTGAGCTCATTCTACGATTCTGGTCACAAATGGAACTGGGTAAAAACCAAATCAAATTCAATGGTTAGGTACACTGTTGACCTTATGTGGAAATCTGATTTGGTTCTAGTCCAGTTTGGTTTGTGACCAGAATCAAGAAAAGAATTTTGTGAATTAAAGTACCACTGTTCTTCCAGTAGAGGGGCTCAGTGCTAGAAGGCTTGCCCAGCACGCAGAAGGCCCTAGGTGTGATGCTCTGTCTCTCAAGTCTCTCACTTCAATACACATAAACATTATATAAAGGTTATGAAAACAGAGGGAAGATAAACTGAAGAAATTCTTTGCACTTAGCTCCTCCACATCTAGTAGCTGGTTGGATATTAAGAGTTCAGAAATTAAAGGAGTAGCCAAAAAGGACAACTAGATTTCTGACCTAAGTGAATGAGCAACTGAGACTGACGTCAGCTCAGAGAAACTGCTATCCTCTAAGAGAAAAAAAAATGCAAGAAAAAGAGTACATTTGAGGATAAAGGTGAAGGTGATGATTTTAGCTTGAAGACCCTGGATATTACACGGCTATACATTATATGGCACAGAATAGCCAAGCACATGTGCCCATGCCAGAAGTCTCCTCACATGCATTGCAAGAGGTCCAAACCAGAAATACAAATTTTATAATCATCAACCAACATATTGTACATGAAGTCACTGATTTAGATGATCAACTTAAAAGGCCATATAACAGGCCAGGCATGGTGGTGCCTGCCTGTAATCCCAGCATTCGCAAGAAAGGCAGGAGGATCTCAGACCAACCTGAGCCACACACTGAGCTCAAGTCCAGCCTCAACTACAGTTAGACCTCATCTCAAAAACAAACAAAAAGGAACGTACAAGAGAGAAGAACCTGGGTCAAGGGTGAGGTCCTGGAGAATGCTGACACTAAATGAAGAGGAACAAATGAAAGAGACACAGACGCTAACCTGCAAGTCTTTGATAAGCTCCTATCACAAGTGGGAGCAGCACAGGGATCAGGTTCAGAATAGTAAACAAGAAAACATCACAGTGCTAGACCTACCTGGTTAGCTAAGTAAGTGTCATATGCCTTAGATGCCTTATCCACCAAATGGGGCTAATATCTTCCTTAGAATATTATCTGAGGGTGACTAATGAGATGACATACAATAGTAACTACAATTGCTCCACACTGTCACCGTATAATACTATGCATATCTCTACCTCAACAAGTGGTTACAACACACTGAGGCTTAGGACACATAGGCTAAGTAAGAGAAAACCAGAAGAGGTCACCTATGTGTCAACAGCATGAAGAAAACACTAAGTGCCAAGAAGCCCATTTGGCAGTTAGTAACAACCCATTTAGAAACCAGCTCACTCACTCCTTTGGCTTGTTCAACTTTACACAAGAAAATGACATTTAGCCAGAGAAAATAATTCATGGCTTCCTTTTAAAAAATTATACTTGGTAAGCTAAAGATGCTGTGTACTTTGCCTAAAAATACACTTACTTCAATCTTCTAATGTATTATTTCTCAAAAAAACAAAAGCATGAGGAGGAAAGTACATGCTACACGCTCTTTTCAGTTTCCAGTTCATACCATATTAGGTGAGACAGAGAAAGACATTTACAAATGAATGACTTGTTTTGCAATGCTTGTCTTGTCTTGTCTTGTTTTGTTTTGAGACAGGTTTCCACTATGCAGTTCAGGCTGGCCTTGAACTTACTTTGCAGCCTAAGCTAGCCTTGACCTCCTCCTGCCTCAGCCTGCCAAATGCTGGAATTGCAGGCATGTGCCACCATGCCTGGTGCAATCCTTGTTTTTCACCTGAGTTTATTGAAAGAAAAACATAAGAGAGGCAAAGAACTAGGTATGTTTTAAATAATTTGTAGAAAGTGACAAGTTCAGAGTGCTGGCACATGCCTGGGAGGCTTGCTAGGAAGCTGAGGCACAAGGATCCAAGTTTGAGCCCAGCCTGGGTAACTCGGCAACTGAGAAAGACTTTCTCAAAAACTAAAAGGGCTGGGAATGAATTTCAGTATAAAGGCTCTGGGTTTGATCTTCAGTGCTGCAAAATAAAGTGACAATTTAAGACCTTTGTCTAAGCAACCCAATATAGCACTGCACTAACATAATATTTTCCTTCATAGAATTCAGCAACAGGTTAAAAAAAAGCTACCTACTTTCAAAGTAAATATAAAAAGGCAAAGCAGGAGCGGAATAAATTCAATGTGTATGTCTCCAGCAGCTCAATGAAGAATAGCACCAGGAGGTGCAGACCTGCACGGCACAAGCTGGAAGGCCCGAGTGCATAACGCAGGGAGCGATCGCGGCCAGAAGAGGGGCCACATGGCCAGTTTACTCTCTGCGCGGAGAGCACGGACAGTTTGCAAAGAAGGAGGGGAGGGAATTAAACAAAGAATACGATTACACACCCATGTCTTTAATATTTTCTCCTGGAAGCAAGGGTGGTTCTTCCATTTCTGCTAATTTGTTAGACTCCCTCAGGACCTGGATTAAAGGGGAGAAACAAAAACATTTTTTTAAATTCAAAGGCTAATTTTTCATTCAAATTTCACCTAAGTATGCCTGGTATTAAAGTTATAGTGTCATATCACATATACTACTTTAAATCAAATAATAAGGATAGTGTGAGCACATGTAACATGCAAAGTTGCCATTCACTCACAAGTATTTACTGAGCACCTACTTCAGTATCAAACACCTTTAGATGTATACAAAAAGCCAGGTTTTCACTTTTACACTCAATCTATAATAAGCCTAATGATAAGGTATTATATCATCATTTCAGCAATGAGACAAGGCTAAAGTGCTCAAGATCATGTAACTAAAATCCCAGAGTTTGAATTTAAATTATAATTATAGACTCCAAAGCCCATTCATTCCCTTACCAGTAAGCCATGCTGAAGGGCCACATTACATTTAAACTAGGAAAATATGATGCTGATAAAGAATCTTATTTTTTAAAAAGGTATTAAATAAATTAAACATCTTGAGCAACTCTTATTGGGTAGTTAACTTGTGAAGGATGCTATACTATATTCCAAGAATGCAAATACAGAAACATTTTTTCTAGGGGAAAACTCAGAGAATACACACACACACACAAACACTTCATGCTGTCACATGCTAAGTACATATCCTCCAACAGCTATAAAAAGCCCGTCTCCCTACCTCTTTCTCTGTCAAACAGTAAGTTTTCTGTATTAAATTCTTCACTTCCCATTAATTCTTCAAACTCCTGCAATCTGGCTTCATTATCTAACCCAACCCCTCCCAGGGAACCAGCTCTCACACATTTATTGAAGACAGCAGTTGCAATTTTAAGCTCTTAGTCACGTGTGACGCTGTCTATGGACAGGCGTCCTTCCTGCTTCCTCAAGTCACACTGTCTTAGCTGGACATCACCACTGCCCCGCCCCCCGGTTATGCCCCTTTCCTTGCCTTCCCTGCTCCTCTAGGGTGTTCTTAGACTCGTCAATTGCTCAACTTGGGATGATCACTTAAGCACGTGTGACTTAGAGTAACTTCAATTTACACTGTCAGCCAAAAGTTTTCTCAGACTCCTGCTCCATATGTTCAACTACTAAATGTAAATCTTCACCTGGACTTACTACAGACACCCTGAACTAGTAAACCTAAAACTGATCTGTATTCCACATTCAGCAAATGAATTTAATTGTATAAGCCAATGAAGAGAAAACAAATAGTGGCCTCTGTGACTGGATTCAGGTCTTCTTCCTCAACGATTTGTCTCATTAAACTGAGAAGCAATACCCTTAAAATGACTTTCAAAAAATAATTTTTTAATGTTTACCTTTTCTTTCTTTATTTCTTTCCACCCAAAAGGTAAACTCAGAGACCTCAAAAGGAGGTAAAAGCAAGAAAAGCTAAGTCCTGCTGTTACTTCACGAGGCACCTCCACAGGCATGCATGCTGATGGAGGGGTCTCTTCCACGAGCTCTCATCTCGCCTACGACACTCCTAACTGCCTGTGGGTCTCCTCCCCGCTCAGACTCCCCAAGATCTGGGTATCTTACACACCTCAGCAGAAATGACACAAGCGTGTAAGTTCTAATAATCTCTTATACGTATTACAAAAGTAAAAAGCAGACCGAATCAACTTAATACATTCTTTAATCTATTTCAACTTGTAAAAATTCCTAAAAGAAATTTTAATTTAACACTAAACCTGTGATACCCCAAGTAAAATATACATGTTACATCTCAGTCTAGCCACATGTCAGCACTCAATATCCCTATTTTTATTACCCCCTGTATTGACAGTGCAGATATAATGAATGTAATTCTTCCTAATGATCAGCTAATCACGAGGGTTAAGACAGGAGTTTGAGGGAGGATTAGACAAAAGGGTCAGACATCACTGGCACAGTCCAATGCTCACCTCAGGACAATAAGAACTACAAAGAACAAAATCACTTCTGTTCAATAAACTTGTGAGGTTAATACATTAGTTTGAACAATCTACCTTATAAAGTAACTCTAATGTAACAGCTAAAGACCTAGAATACAATGTGTACATATATTTTATATGCTCCATGCAAAACTTCAAAAAAAGATTATATTTAAAAGTCATCATTTTAAAATGTTTTCTTGCTGGGGATATATTTCAATGGCACAAGCGCCTGCCTGGCAAGTACAAGGTCCTGAATTTGATTCCTGGTACCAAACAAAATTAAAAAAAAAATAAAAATGTTTTCTTGTTACTAGTCCCCGGTATAGTCCTTCATGTAGCAGTAACAAAGAAATTCACAGATTGAAAGTCAAAGGACGCAAAACAATACTCCATGGGATAGTAACCTGGAAAAAAGAAGAAATGGGATTTGCAGACAAGGTGGATTTCAAGCCAACCCCGTTAGAAAAAGGAAAGAAAAGACTCAAATCCTTGGGGAAAAAAAAGACTCAAATCTGTTGTGAAATCCACAACAGATCCTGCAGGAATCCAGAAGATCAATACCTACTTCAAAAATCTGAGATTGAGGCACGAGGACTGTTGCGACTTCAATACCAGCCTGGGCAACAAAGTGAGCTCAACGCCTGAACTGTATGGTGAAATCCTGTCTCAAAAAGACAAAAAAAAAAAAAAAAAAGGTCTATACTCTAATGATGGAAAACATAGAAGAAATGGACAGATTCCTAGATACATATGAATTACCAAAGCCCAATCAAGAAGATATAAAAGTTCTAAATAACCCAGTATCCCTCAATGAAATTAAAGATGTAATTAAAAATCTACTAACAGAGAAAAAGCCAAGGCCCTTAAATAACACACTGCTTAATACTTAATACACTGCTGAATTATACAAGATATTCAGAGAAGACCTAATACTTCTCAAACTCTTGAATGAAACAAAAAGGGAAGCAATACTCCCAAATTCATTCCTAGAAGCAAGCATTACTCTGATACTAAAAACAGAGAATGATTCATCCAAAAAAGAGAACTACAGGCCAATCTCCTAATGAACACAGACACAAAAATCCTCATAAGATAGTAGCAAACAGAATGCTGCAGATCGTCAAGGCTATATACACCATGACCAAGTAGGTTTCATCCCAGGAATGCAGGGATGACTCAACATCAAAACAACAAAAGAAACCACCAACAGAGTGAAGAGACAATCCAGAGTGGGAAAAAATTTTCTGTCAGCTGTTTCTCAGATAAAGGACTACTATCTAGAATATATAAAGAACTCAAAAAAAATTTTTTAAACATTTAAGCGCTCAAAAATAGGTAGCTGAGATGAATACACACTTCTCAGATGAAGAATATATAGAAAATGTTCAACATCACTGGTCATTCAAGAGATGTAAATTAAAACAATGCTGAGAGTCCATCTCACCCCAGATAGGAATGGCTGTTATCAAGAAATCAACTAGTAACAAACGCCGGTGGGGCTGTGGGGAAAAAGGAACCCATCTCAACTGTTGGTTGAAGTGCAGACTGGTGCAACCACTGTGAAAATCAGTGTGGAGATTCCTCAAAGAACTAAAATTAGTGGTTCCACTTGACCCAAGTATTCCCCTTCTTGGTATCTTTCTGAAAGAATTAAAAGCATCATACCACAGCAAGATATACATACTCATGTTTATAGTAGCAGTTGATAGCAGCTAAACCTTGGAAACAGCTCTAACGTCCATCAACCTATGAATGGATAAAGATTTTTTTTTTTGCCTAATACAATGGAGTGGTACTACTCTGCCAGTAAGAAGGACAAGCTTGAGAGATGGATGCATCTTGAGACCATACTCTTAAGTGAAATACAATGGACAAAACATTTCTTAAAAAATAAAATACTGGGAAGAAGGTAAGGATTTTACATTGACCATCATATAAAGAAAACACAATGAAGACCTCTTATGTAGCCAGGTGGCGTAGTCAAGGAGATGCATAAAACTAAACACGATAAACACAGAATGAAAATCTAGGAAAGAAACAGTAAAATGCTGAGAGGAATATACTATATTACAAAAAATTATCGAAGTTAACCATAGGCCTATAAACAAGTAGGAACAATTATAAGAACAGCATTTCGTGATTTTTTTACTTGAAAGAAACTACATCTCATATGTCAGTAATGGCAGAAAAGAAAAATGCAGAGTCAATGCAGAAACAAAGTATGGTCAAAACAAGAAGGACAACTTAAAAACACTAGGGACCCCCTTCTTTAAACAGAGGTTGGGGAACTAATAGAATAATGTTTTAGCATTCACAGAAAACTCTCTATAGTGCAAAATAAGTTGTACAACCCTCAGATACTGGGGGTGTTCAGATATCGGTGTTCCTCTGGAACACTTTAAGATGCTTTCTTTTACTGGGCCAAAATACTGTTACCAATTGGCTGTCTAACCTGTTTCCTATCATACATTGTACTCTTGCTTGGCTCTGAAGCTCTGGCTATCACAACAGGTAATATGATATATGACCTGCTCCTTCCTGGTACTTAATACTTTTATTATTAACCAAAAAAGTTTCTCAATCTTACTAAAATCTTACTTGGGAAAATAAAAATGACAAGTTTCAAATTTATCACTCTACATTCCTAATAATTAGCTTGATTTTTGCTTTCTCAACACTAATTTTTTCCACGTCACTCATTATCAGATTATTCCCGAAGTGCTCAGCGATTTTCCAGTGACTTTAAACCCCTTTCTTTCCCCCTCTCTTCCCTCGTTTACACCTCCTCTTCCCCCAACACACTCACAAACTAGGGAAATTACTAAAGGAAATTCAGAAACCTTCATCCGGAAATTAGACAAGTTTATGACTTAGTTTTTACATGAAATAGATGGTAGAAAAGCAGGAAAGAATTTTTCTGAAATTGGCAAAACACTAAATAATAATCACCTGAAAGGGAAAAAGTAAGTCTGTGAAAGCTACAAACTGTTCCCTGCATTTTCTTTATGTATTTTAATTGAGAAGAAAACAGAATAAACTTATTTCTCATTGAATAACTGTATGAAAATATCTACAACCATTATATTCTATTTTTTTTAACACAGCATGACTGCCAAACCACAAAATGAGCAAGCAGACCATACAAACAAAAATCCTAACAGGGTAGCGCCAAAGACTGGCATCTGTGATGGAGTTTATTAGTTACACATTTGAAAGTACATCCAAACTCCAGCACAGAGAAGCCCTTTCTTTTTGTAACATAGTCAAGGACAATTTGTTTTTCAGCTGAAACCACAAGTAGCAATAAGCAAGAACTGGACAATATTACATCATCATCAATGATTCAGTAAGAACAGCAAAAAATATATACCGCCTAGAAAGTATTATTTTGGGTTGTGGGTTGTAGACACGTGGAAGTCCTTAGTGCCAGTATTTTACAAGGTGACCTCATTTGGAATAAGGTTATTGAATACACAATTGACACCGTATTCAAACAAGGGCAACTTTTGATTCAGTATGACCAGTGTCCCTCGAAGACAGCCATGTAAAAACACAAGAGATGCCACACGGACACAGAAGTAGAGGACAGACTGACGCATCTACAGCCAGGGAACACCAGGCACTGCTGGCTTCATCTCGAGATGGCAAAGAGGTTCCCAGCCCTCATGATACCTGATTTCAGATCTCAAGCCTCTGGAACTGTAAATAAATAAATGAACCTACGCTGTTTTAAGCCACTCCGTTTGTGGTACTCTTTTACAGCAGTCCTAGGGACACTTACTACACTAAATACCCTGGGCAGCTGCACTACCATGCTAAGTATCTGCACAGCAAATACATGAAAAGTACAGTAAAAATACGATGTAACAGATTTTTAAAATGGTATGCCAGTCAGACGTGGTGGCACATGCCTGTAATGCCAGCACTGAGGGTGACTGAGGCTGAGGCAGGAGGATTGTTATGAGTTTGAGACCAGCCTGGGATACAAAGGGAACTCAAGGCCAGTCTAAACTGCATTGTGAGACCGTCTCAAAAGAGACCTAAAAGGGGCTGGGGATATAGCTCAGTGGAATAAGTGCTTGCCTAGCAAGCGCAGGGTCCTGAGTTCGATCCCCAGTACCGCAGAAAAAAAAAAAAAAAAAGAGACCTAAAAAAAGGTATGCCTACGTGCTTACCAGTGATGGGGCTTGCAGGTCGAGCTGCTTTGGGTGAGGTGTGAGAGTGAGTGTAGAGGTCAGGGAAATCACTGCAAACTGCTATTCTATGAGGTACATGACTATCCAGCATAAATGGAAGAATCTGAAAAGGCTGTAGAGCAAGTGGTTTCAACTACATTCTGAAAAAGCTAACATATGGAGATAGGAAGGATTACTGATTGTCAGGAGTAAACAGGAGGGAGGCAAAAAAAATTTTAGGGCACCAAAGCTACTATGAATAATCAGTAATAGCAGGTAACTGTCATACTTTTGCCAAAACCCATGGAATGTACAGCACAAAGCTGGTTCCCTAACCCAAACTATTTACTTAAGTTAGTAATAGTGTATCAGTAGTGACTGATCAACTGGAACAAATGTGCTACAATGACCAAGATGTACGTAATGGGGGACTGATAGGTGGGGCAGCTAGCAAGCAAAGCAGGCTGCTGTGTAAAGTGAGTGTCTCTGTAAAGCTGAAACTGTTCAAAAATAGAAGTCTAGTTTAAAAACACAAGCTGTTCCCAAAACACACCCGGTAATATATTAAGTATCTTAACAGTTCCTAGCACACAGAACATTATAAAACAAAAGCCAGCTCCTGTCACTTTTGGTAAAAATCTCTACCAAAAATATTTTCTCTTAAAGGTGACACTGTTCGTATTTTCTGCTTCTTTAACCTCATATTCAATTTATTTCCAATTCCATGCTTCCATTTACTCCCTAGTCACCCCTAAAGTAGGGTGGAAAGCCCTACTTCATGCCCTTACTGTTTAAAGCACTAACCCCACATTGTTTGATGTTACACTGCAACGGACCTCAGACTTCTGAATTTCAACACCAATAAAATGCAAGTAAGAACTTGAGTGACCATACAGTACTACAGATTTTTTATTACCTAGAATATGAAAATACTAATAACTATGTACTAAAATAATTTCATTAGATTTTTATAACAAACATGGTAGAAAGATACACTCTAATAAGCCACAGTCCTTTCCACTGAAGGGTGGTTCATAATAAATTACCTGGCAAAACAAACGAAATGGACAGGTACAAGTATTACCTTTATTACTTCTTTGTGCCCTCTACCAAGCAGACTCTCATCATCCTCATGGAAGTTAAACAAATTTTCCAAGACGAAACATCTCCCAAAGCAGCTGGACTTCAAGTATCTGACGATACTATAATGATAAGCCTTGCATGGTGGCCCACCCCTGAAATCTCAGCTACTCAAGAGGCTAAGGCAGGAAAATCACGAATTTGAGGCCAGACCGTGCAATTCAGCAAGAATCTAAATTTTAAAATGGCTGGGAATATAGTTCAGCGGCAGAGTGCGCCTAGGCTCAACGCCCAGGATGAACGACTCTACACACTCCCAAAAATCATGTCTCTGCTCTGTGCTCATGACATGACAGCACCTCTGTGCAGTCACACAGGAAGCAACACCACGAGTACTGGGGGGGAGGGAGACCTCGGGGCCAGAGGAATGGTGTGAGTCAACCGTAAAGACAGGACGGACAGCTGACACCACGGACAGACAGACTCAGGAAGTGAGGAGGGAAAGGAACCCCGGAAGGAGGGTACCTTGAGGCCATCCCATTTACAGGAGAGAGGTGAAGCGAAGCGCACAGCAGAGTCCGGCAAAGCCGCAACCCTAGAATAACTCTGTCTCCCACCACGACACGCAGCCCCCCGTGTCAGTCACACAGACGACCTTCGCGTGTCTTCCTTACCACGCATCGCACCTCGCCCCGCTATACGCACCTGGTCAGCTTCCACCGAAGACTTGTTCTGGCAGCCCTCCACCCTCTCTCCTTGCTTCTCCTTCTAGCCCCAACTAACACCACCTGCTTATGCACCCCCGGCCCCTTCTCCTCTCCCAGGTGACCCCCAACAGGCGGGCGCTTGCTCACACTGCTGTGCCCTCAGCCCGCGGGCCTGTTGTGAGCGGCTTTGCATACTCAGACTCCACGGTTAGCTTCCAAACTTAGTCATTAGAAACTTGAGAACTAACCTGTCAGGCTTTAGCCATGTTACAGAGTAAACAAGAAGTTGGAACAATAATGAATTTTACCCCATCCTAAAACAAGGTATGTGATTCCACTTATGTATTCTTTTATGTTATATAGTACAGTTTAGTTTTTCCACATAATTTTTAATGGAAAAAAGTAAAATACAATTTCAAAACAAAGTAACCAAATAACAATAGCTAATACATTGCTTATTGTTATCTTTAAAATGGTTACTCAGACTACAAGATATGGGCATAAAAATTCTCTCATCGATATTAGAACAAACCTTCCTTTTCAACGAAATAGGAGACACTAGTAGTGTAACTAACTTCCATTTTTTCCCTTTTCCCTTCTTTCCTTTCCCCCATCCTCATTCTTGTTTTTTTTTTTTTTTTTTTTTTTTTTTTTTTTTTTTTTTTTTTTTTTTTTTTTTTTGTGTCTTTCTGAGATAGGGTCTCGCTATGCAGTTGAGACTGGACTTGCACTCTCTTTGTAGCCCAGGCTGGTCTCAAACTCACAACAATCCTCCTACCTCAGCCTTCTGAGCGCTGTGATTACAGGCGTGCACCACCATGCCTGACTCTTTTTCCCTTTTCAACAATGTTTTCCTATTTCACAATATCTACTGCACATTTTACACCTTATTTACTCTTTCAGTTTCTCACACCAGGGAGACAATATGTCTACACATTTTCACTTATGAATATCGTTTCAAGTTGCATGCATTTACCTATAAAACTCTCAAGTTTATCCTTCTTTATGGTTAAGTAATATTCCACGGTACAAAAACACAACATCTTTTTTTATTCACTCTTCAGTCAATGGGCATATGAGCTGTTTCCAAGATTTAACTACTACAAATTGTACTGCTATAAACATAGGTTCACATATATCACCGTGATATGACGTTTTTAGTTCTTCCAGGAAGATACCCAGGAGAATAGCTGGGTCAAATGGGACCGCTAATCGAGCTTTTGAAGCATCTCCACACTGATTTCCATAGTGGTTGCACCTGCCTGTCTGCACTCGCACCAACAGTGGAGGGCTTCTTTCTCCCCCTCCCCCCCTTGAGCATTTGTTGTTGGTTGATGACTTGATGATGGCCATTCTTTCTGGAAAGAAATGGAATCTCTTTGTTTTAATTTGCATCTCTTGAATGACCTGTGATGTTGAACTTTTTTTCATGTATTTATTTGCCATTTGTGTTTCTTCATCTAAGAAGTACATATTCATCTCAAATGCCCATTTAAGAGTTGCATCTTTGAATTTAGGGAGTCTTATTTTTTTTAATTCTTTACATGTTCTAGTTATAATTCTGTGTCTGAGAGACAGCTAGCTAAAAGCTTTTCCCGCTCTGTAGGTTGTCTTTTCACTCTGTTCGTTATTTCTTTGATGTGCAAAAAAGCTTTTTTAATAAGATGAGTTCCCAGTTGATGATTCTTTGAAGTATTTCCCATGCAGTCTGGGTTTTGTTCCCAAACTCTCTGCCTACACCTGTGTCTTCAAGATTTCTATCTATGGTTCAACATACACAAATCAATAAACATAATACACCATATCAACAGAGCCAAAGACAAAAATCATATGATCATCTCAATAGATGCAGAAAAAGCTTCTGACAAAGTCCAACACTCATTCATGATAAAAAAAAAAAAAAACAGAAAATCAGAATAGATGGTCTTTACCTCAATCTTATAAAAGCCATCAATGACAAACCAACAGCCAACATCATACTAAATGGATGAAAACTGAAAGCGTTCACTCTAAACTCAGAAACAGGACAAGGATGTCTACTATCACCACTCCTATTCGATACCGTTCAGGAAACATTAACCAGAACAATTAGACCAGAGAGAGAAATAAAAGGAATAAGGACAGTAAAGAAAGAAGTTAAATTATTATTTGCAGATGATACTCTACATAGAAGACCCTAAAAACTCCACCAAAAGCCTTCTAGATTTAATAACCAAATTCAATTGTATAGTTGGATACAAAGTCAACACTCAAAAATCCATAGCATTCCTGTCCACAAACAAATTCACTGAGAGAGAAATTAGGGAAATCCTACCCTTCACAATATCATCCAAAAAAAAAAAAAAGAAATACTTAGGAATCAATCCAACAGGAAGTAAAAGATCTATACATTGAAAATTACAGTACTATGAAAAAGGAGATAAAGAGGATACCAGATACTCCTTGCTCATGGATAGGAAGAACCAACATAGTGAACATGGCCATACACTCAAAACTGTTACAGATTTAATACCATCTCAATCAAAACACCTACAGCGTATCTTACAGAACTAAAGAAAACATTTCTAAAATTCATTCGGAATGAGAAAAGGCGTAAAATAGCTAAAACAATTCTTCGCAACAAAGGCAAGGCAGAAAGAATCACAATTCCTGACTTGAGATTATACCCAAGGCGACTATGATAAAGTTAGCATGGTACTAGCAAAAAACAGACCTGAGGGCCAGTGGGCCAGATGAGAATCTGGAAAACAACTCGAGACATGCTCAGCCAGTGTGTCTTTGACAAAGGGACCAAGCACACGCACTGAAGACAGCCTCCTCAACAAATGGTGCTGGGAAACTGATCTCCACACACCACAGACTAAAACTAGACCCATGTCTCGCACCATGCACTAAAGTCAAAATGACTCAAAGATCTAAACCAAAACAGAGACACTGATTCTGCTAGGAGAGAGAATAGGTAGAACTCTTGAAGACACTGGTATCAACGAAGACTTCATGAACAAAACCCCGTATGCAAGGAAAATACTGTGAAGAATCAACACCTGGGATCTCATCCTATTACAAAGCTTCTGCACACCAAAGGTAATAACCAACAAAGTGAAAAGACAGCGCAGAGTGGGAAACAATTTTAGCCAGATGTCCCTCAGACAAAGGACTAATATTTAGAACATACAAAGAATCGACAAAAAAAATCAGACCCCCAAAATTTAAAGACCCAATGCAAAAATAGGCATGAGATAAATACACATTTCTCAGAAAAAGAAATACAAATGGTAAATATATGAAAAACTGCTCAATATTTTGAATAATAGTTTTATAACTTTCTCCATAAAGTGCTGACATATTTTTTATCTCACTTATTCCTGAGCAATATTTTGTTGTTCTCCTAGATGTATTCTTTTTTCAATTACATTTTCTACAAAGACAAAAAGGCATTTTTGCAGTTGTACTTTATCTGGTAGGAGATCCCAATTACCCAGTGAGCTCTGGTGGTCTGCGGAGACGGTCCACACAGATAACCACCTGTGAGTAACAGAACTTCTGTCTCTTCCTTTCCTTACATATTTTATTTTAAATCCTTATTTTACTGGCTAAGGCTTATAGCATCAAGCTGAAAAGTTGTGACAGGAGTCATCACATCTCTAAGTTTCAAAGAAATGCTTCTAATATTTCACCATTAAATATGAAGCTTTTGGTAAAGATTTTATCAGTATTTTTAGTCAGGCTAAAGTTGTTTTTCTCAATTCTCAGCTTCTTCAAACATGATGCTCATTCAAAAAAAAATTAATGTTCATAAAGGAGGTGGTGGTATTAATCATAAATGTTAACTTCTATCATTTCTAACTATTAAAATGGTCATGTGTGACAGACACTGCTCACTGCCTAGTACCTACACTGTGAGCTCTAACTCATTCTGAGGGATGTGCATGTTCTCAGAACACATTACTATCACATTAGTAGACACACTTTAGGTAAGAAATAACACCATTGTATCCATCCTTTAGTTCACAAAGAAAATATGCAGAATACAAATTTTGATATATCATAATTTGCCTCATTTAAGCCTATAAATTTTTCAAGATAAGGCAGACAGTTAAGAAACCCAAAATATTCTATTTACCATATGTACGTGCATAAAATATCTAAAAGACATAAAAGTTGTAAAATAGAATTCCATTTTAATATTTAATTCCCAGTCGTAGGCAGACATCTTACAAACACCACTATTTGAGAAACACGTTTTAATTAAAACCCAGCGCCATCAAGGTACAGCTGACAAGTGCAGCTTTACATTTGAACTTTACAACCCTGTTTTGTGAGATACACTCTCCAGTGAGCAGCTATACCAGACACAGATTCCTTAGGTTCATAAAATTAACTCTCATGGAAAATACCAAAGGTACACCCTAATTTGAAAAGGCTTACTCTTCAAAATTATAAATGTATTTTAAAATTTTTGCTTTATTAATTTTAACTGAAACTAAAGAACCACTGCCAAGTAAAGACCAAATGAAGCAAAGAAAAAACACTATAATTTTACCACTGAGAAAAGACTGAGTGAAATTACAAAGCCTGGATTTGTGCTCAATTTTTCTGAAATACATCTACTGGATTATCTCTGTATAAGACATACTTCCCACTGGGCAAGTGGAGCACACCTGTAATCCCAGCACTGAGGAGGCTGAGGCAAGAGGATTGTTGTGAGTTTGAGATCAGCCTGGGCTACAAAGTGAGCTCAAGGCCAGCCAGTACTGCACAGCGAGAGCCTCTCTCAAAAAAAAAAGACATACTTCCATCATCAACAAGGCAAAAACACAATACACATAGAATTTCACTTGAGTAAGTGAAAGTTCAAGATATCCAGACCAGTTCTCCCTAATTTTCCATTCTGCTTTACTGATGTGGAAAGAAAGCTTATACAAATATCCTGTGTGAACACGAAATCCTTAATAAAAGAAGTTTTCGCCATTTAGCTGCTAAGTTACTATTCTTTTCAAGTAGGTGCCATTGTACAGTACCTGTAGCAAAAAAGAAAAAGATGCAATTTTACTTAATATTCTTAACAAAATTAGATTCACTCTTCAAATGCATTATGGCCTCTGCACTTGTATATAAAAATTGTTACTAATGGAGCTTATGAAATGCTGATGCTTAGGACAGGGATCAACAACAAGCAACAAGACTACGTGGGACACATAAAGCCTGGAGGGTGACCAAATTCAAATCACCCATAGGGACGAATCATTTTCAAACCTACTGTATCGTACCGCTCACTCTACACGCAACCAAACCACAGTCCATTAAAATGTAACACAGAGCTGTCTACAGCTAATTGCACTAACAATACAGTTAATATTCCACTAATATTAACTAAAGCACTACCACTGTATGGTTATTAAAGGCATATAGACTAAACACTCTGAATTTCTAGTACTGTTCTCCAAAAAAAATGAAACAGGATTCCTTGGGAAAATGAATGACAATTTAGAACTGAATCAGGAAATACACACAATGAGCACCTGGAGTGCCAGAATGTAAACAAGTGCTTTTAAAAAGCCCATGACAATGGTGGAAGTATGTCCCCAGGTTTGGAGTAGGAACAGTTTATGGAATGAAGTCATTTCACATTATAACAATACAAGTAAATTACATAAATGTTCACTAGTCCATAATGAAATAAATGATGAATTCATCAGCATATGAGGACAAAGAAACAAATCTCCCATGGAGAAAAATTCCAAACTAGCATGTAAATATTCTACCCTCAAGGAGGTAGAAAATAACCTCATAAGAGTGGTTGGTAGGTAGCAAGCTCTCTCTGAAGAATGAACAGTACACACTGATATGGGTAGTATTTAGGGTGAATAAACCTAAGACACTGAGTGTTTAAGACTATCTCAAGTGACTGAGTTTAACATCCAAGTGATCAAGGTTAACAGCAACAGTGAGAGATCATGCTGATCATGTACACACTTGATAGAATTTCATGAAAATAGCACTTTCCCTCTGTGGTTTTCCTCCCCAGAACACATGAGCCCAGTTTAATGAAGAGTAAAACGTGAGACATTCTATATTAGTCTAGCCAGTACTCTTCAAAACTGACCGAGTCATCAAAACTCAAGTCTGAGAAATGGCCACTACCATTAAGAACGAACACTGCACCAAATGCGTGTTATGCTTTAAGATAATAGCTAATGATATCATAAAGCCACCATAATTAGCATAAGATTATTATCAAGATTATGAAGATTAACCTTTATAATTTCTAGTAACATTAAAAAGCTTGCTATAATGTATTCTTTTGTAAAATTTCACAAAATAAATACGTATAAAGACTTTATAGACTGTTCTTATACATCTTCTCTTACATTTGCTGACTTGTTTTGAAAATGAAAAATATATCCTCAACAACAAATTATCTCATTACAGAAAACAACTTTTAATTAAAACTGTGTGAGCGTAGCCACTGGAGATGTAGACATCTGGTGGACGCAAAGGGCACCCTGACCCGCTCTCTGCTGCGTGGATCAGAAAAAATGAAGTAGGAAGCAAGTCTGCGCCAGACAGTGGATCTGCAGGTCTTGGGCTTCCTACTATCCAGAGCCATGACAATGTTTATTGTTTTAAAACGATTAAGTTTTTGAAGTAGGATAAAAGATAGCGCCACACGTGAATTTCATGTTTCCATCACTTGAATTTCATGTTTCCATCACTTATAGTGAGTAGTTATAGAAAAGCTGATGAATCCACAAATGCACTACAGTGTAGCACTGTGTGGTTAATTTTATACCAACAAGACCTTTAATAAACACAAGTTTACAAACTATAATGTGTAGGAACTATCACATAGCATTACAGTGACTTAGCTCCAGAATTAAATTTCATGGGCCAGAAACACTGGCAATACAATCTATTAGCTATGAGACCTTATGTAAACCTATGTGCTACTATCATATATAGAAAAGTGACAAAATTGGTGGAAGTGTCACAAGAGGTAATTCCTGTATAGCACTTATAACAATGACTGGTTCACCATAAGTATTCAATAAATGTCAGCTACATTACTGGCCATATTACTGAGAGTAATCATAAAATTTTTTACACCACAAAGAAAGTCATTAATTACCTTTTGGCAAAGAACTAATTTAAAAGTATCAACTTAGGAATGGATTATATACTTTTCTTTTATAAATAAGTAAACATTTCAAGTTTGCTGTCCTGACCCGGTAATTTTATAAAGGCTGAGGTCTCTGATAATATACCATAAATACCTCTTGTTTAATGAAAAGATTGTATTGATAGTATTGGTCATAGATATCTAACAGAAAGTACTTCAACAGAACTTTAAAATGGTATACATACCCTCAAATCAGGAGAAAAGTTCTCCGCAGAAGTTGAAATGGAATCTGATGATATAACAGAAGCTGACTTTGTATACACTGAATTCTCTGAATGAGAAGTAGAGGCACTACAAAATACAAAAACAGTATGTTTGAAAAATGGGAGCTTTAGCGACCAATTTTAGACATTTTATTTATAATTCTTCTATTTATTAAAACTTCCATTACCAACAAGCCCTACATTGCCCACTCAATCTTCTACCCAAATATAAATTATAGAATATCTATAAATTTATATTCATTACTATTTATATTGATTCATCATCTAGTATATACATTCTTTAAAATTCTCAATGATTATCAAGTCCAAACTGGGGTATGGAATAGACTTTACCTTTAAAACTTCTTCCAAATAAGAAACTTAACATCACATAAGCACATCAATAATACTATGAGAGGTACAATCAAGGGATAGGAGAAAAAACTCTCAGGAAACGGTAGTAATTATGGCTAAGGAAACAGAGAAATGCGTTTAGCTGAACCATTCGAAATTGCTGTTTTCATAGGTCAAATAATCCAGTATCGACTCTGGATAAAA
Source organism: Dinomys branickii (assembly GCA_004027595.1). Taxonomy (NCBI): domain Eukaryota; kingdom Metazoa; phylum Chordata; class Mammalia; order Rodentia; family Dinomyidae; genus Dinomys; species Dinomys branickii. The sequence goes on along the minus strand of PVLD010012545.1, from coordinate 32,511 downwards.
TAAAGGAAAGAAAGGAAATTGAGCTTCAGTCTTTAAAGATTCCAAAGATTAGACAAAGGCTTTATAAACCACAATTGAATACCAAAGATAGAAAAATAAAAATAAAGAACTTGAGAAAGGAGAGGGCATATTTATGAAGTAATGAGCAGTTTATTCAAACTAAACATGAAAAAAACAAAAACTATAACCTAGTAAATGCTGAATACCAAGTTTACAGCCTTGCTAGTACAAGGCTACCACTTTGCACCCTCTCGGGTGGCCGTATGTAATCGAAAGAAAATACCAAGCGTTGGCAAAGATGTAGAGGGAATGGAGCACTGGGACACTACAGATGGGAACACAAAAATGGTACAGTCGCCCTAGGGGAGAGGCAGTTCCTTGGCAGATAAATCACAGAGCCCTATGTGACTCAGCAGTTCCACTCCCAAACATACTCAACGGAAACAGACACGTCCACAGGGGGGAAAGCCAGAGCGTACATAAATGTGCACAAAAATATTCACAGCACCATTATTCTTAATAGTGAAAGAACAGAAAATGACCTATGCCATCCTGCTAAAACCCTTCTAAGGCTTCCCACTGTTCTCAGGATAAAGCCCAGGTTGGCACATGCCATGGCTGCCCTGATTCCTGCTCCAGGCTTCCTCTTCTTTATCTGCCCTTGTTTTCGCCCAGTCCAACTACACAGGTCTTTGAGATCCTTTAAAAAAAAAACTAGTCCGGAGTGAGCATGTTTCTCCCCACTTTCAACTTTCTCAACGAAAAAGCCTCCCAAGGGAAATCCAGTTAGCTGTGCTGCCCGTAGCTGCTCCCACAGAACACTGCACTTCTCTCTCCTTCCAGTTACCAGTGTGTTTTTACATCTTAGTAAATGTTTGATTAATATCTACGTTCCCTAAGATTTCAAACTTCAAGAAAGAAAGAGATGTTGAGAGAAGGATATTGCTTTTGCTCACAATACTATTTCTAACAGCCAGGAAGACACCTGGTATAGAGCAGACATTCACTAAGTATTTGTTGAATGAAAGAGTGCATAGGTGTATGAATGAATGAATGAAAAAGAATGATTAAAAGACTAGATTACTCTAACCAAAGTGGCAAGAAGCCACGACTACAACTTACAAGATAAAATAAAAAAGAAAGTTGATATAAGGAAAGTAGGAGAACAAGTGACACAAAAAATAAGCAGGCTTGTTTGCTGTTGGGAGCCCTTCTGTATTTTATATACCATATTCCCATTACAAGGCTTGTGATGACATTGAGACAAACATTTCTTTAAAGTTGCTATGTCAAAAGGAAATGGCAATCATCAAACGACTGGTGGGAACTGGTTTTTGAAAACCACTGGAGTGCTTAAAGGGGAAATAACCAGAATGCAAGAAAGCAGGACCTCAGTATATCTAGCAGCAGTTTTCTTGGCCAACCCACTTCATCCCACACCTCAGAACATTTTCACACTCTGAAAAGCACCATTTAGATTATGTTAGTGGTCCTTAAATTTTTGATGGTCATATACCATTCTGAGAATCTCATGAAAGCTATTCCTTTCAGAGACTTAAATGTCAGGAACTTTATACTGTTTAAGGTCAAGATGTGTGGCTTTAACATCAGGGACATTAAAGTTAAAATTCTCGGCCTGAATGAACCCTTTTCGTTCTGATGTAGTACAGGCTTCCGAAATGAGTAGGTTACCTTCTGTAACATCCACACAACATCTAGATGAGTACTGAAAACTTAAACTGAGAAGTTTACACATGCATGTGCATGCACACACTAGATTCATATTTGAAACAGTTTTCTTTAAAATATTTTAATTACTCTTAGTCTTTAGTATCAAGTTAAGACTCATAAACCACATAGAATTATTCCAATATTGTGTTTATCTTAAAGTCTTTAAGAAAACATTTGCATGTAACACATTTAAAGGAAAACTAAATCTAGTAGCTGCATTTATCTCAAGAGCTCTGGGCTACCACCATATAAATGCAAAATCTCTCTTTACAGATAAATAGAAGAGATATCTTATTAAGAAATATAAGCCACAATTTCATTAAATATTTTCATTCTTTAAGTGATTTTATCTGGAACTGTACTTATCTTTTAAAATATATTTGAAAATTGTCTAATTTAGCTAAGTAGTGATTCCATTTCAAATGCACATACAATTTCAAAATACACCTCATTTCAAATTGTATCTGCAATCATTCAAAGGAGAGTGACCCTCTAAAAATACACACAGGGTCGGCTCAGTAACTCTGCTCTTGAAGTAATTTAATCAGACGGATGTAGAGCGGAATAGAAACGCAGCTGATTCCAGGACATCACCCCTGACAGCGCCCAAGAGGGTTCTGCTGCAGGCTTTTTCCTTCACGATTCACGCACGCACTCTAACCTTGTAACCGCAGCACTTTAGAGAAGGCTGTCAGCTGCAGTGCCCTGACTCATCTGAAGCACCGTCTGCCGCAGTGAAAAGTGGGAATACAGCAGGTGAGATAATCACAGTGCTTGGATTTCAGAGCGCATTTCTTGTTCTTTCACACACCGCATGTGATTTTCCTTCCCAAGTCTCTCCCCAAACCTGCACACCGTATTTCTCTTCTTGGGCTCAGCTTCTTTCTCATTTCAGCAAACCGTCCTCGGTCTCCATTTCCTTAGCGGCACTCCTTCCTTAATCTCCTGAGACCTGGGTTCTGCCTGCTCCAGTGAAATCTGTTCAGAGACACTGGAAAGCCTGCTCGAGTCAGCAGCACTGAGCACCCACACTAGCAGGCCTCATGACTATACCCCCAGCTACCGGAAGAGCGAAGCAGGGAGATCGGAACTTCGAAGCCAGCCTGGGCAATGTAGCAAATCAGTATCTCAGAATAAAGAAATGAAAAAGAGATTGAGGGTTTGGCTCAGTGGAAGCCAAACCTACTATCTGTGAGGCCATGGGTTCAATCCCCATTATCACACACAAAGAAATTAAGGAGTAAAAACAAATTATTGTAAACCCAGCGTTAGCCCTTTCTCTGCTTTGGTGTTCCCAGCGTTCTCATTAGCATCTGACACTCTGCTTTACTTACTTATTTTTGACTCCCATATTCCCTCCCACCCCAAGCCCCTTAAAATACGCGTTCTTTGAAGGTCTGTCTTGTAGCACAGGCTTCCGAAATGAGTAGGTTACCTTCTGTAACGCCCACACAAGTACAGGGCACGTTTGTCTGTCTTGTTCATCACCGTGCCCTCAGAGTCTAGGACATGCATCGCCAATGAGAGGAGCACTGCCTCCAAAGGGGAGATTCTTTAGGGCAGGTGCAAAAAAATATACTACTCTTTTAAGTATAAGGCACAGGTATACATATACGTAGTATATAAAATTTATCTTTCCATGAGAGAGAGAACAGTTTGGGGGAAAATACTCCTGAGGAGGCAGTAATTTTTTAAAGGGTTGAGAATTATTAGTGTGTTTTAGATGAATGCCTGACACATAACAGAAGCGCAGAAGCTGAATTTTACTAAAATTTACTGAATACATTAGTCAATATTGATTGCTTAACATGTTAGGTACTATTCACATATTTATGAAGGTTAAATAAAATACATTCAAACACTAGCACATTATCTGACAAAAACACAAAATCACATACACTATTACTTTGTACCTTATAGAAGCTAGACAGAACACAATACCTCTTAGGGATCACTGAATCCTTTTTTAGCAGACTGCAGTTAAGTGTAAGACTGGAAGATTACAATGAATGAAACATTTAACAATTTAACCCTTGATGAAGAAAAAAATTATCCTTAATCTGAATATCCCTGCGGGAGAAAAGATAATTTATTGAACTACAAATGACCTCTAGAAAAGGAAACTTCCTATTCCCTTAGTAACAGTGTCAATTATCGAACCACTGCTGAAAGCACAGATTGTTTCTGGCTTCGGCCCCTAAACTATGTGCTGTTCCATGCTAAGGCAGTGAAAGAGAGGCTGTGTACAGTTAAACGTTTAATGATGGATCATTATATATAACCATATTGAAAAGCACCGTGATATGCACCAGAGGGCACTGGCAAATGGCAACAGATAAATACTCTCCCACTCCGACTAGGGCTCTGAGTTTAAGCTATTAGAAGAAAAAGAAAAATTAGGTGTCATAAACCAGGGAAAGTCATTTAGCTGTTGAGAACTCTAACTTCATATTGTACAGTGGGGATAAAATACCTGTCCTACTTATTTCACTGGGTAGGTATAAAGACCAAGTGAAAATCAGGAGAAAATGCTGTCTAAACTGTAATGTAACTTCTGAAAGAACAGAATGAAACATCTTGCAACCAACAATGGTACTAAAATGTAGAAAATGAATTTAGTGTTAAAATGCTTAAGACTTTAAAGCAAAAACACATGTATGGGACTAAGAAACCAAGTATTTCTCCTCAGGAATACTTTCTGCATTTAATGTCATTTCTCCTAAACACACTGCATGCTCCTGTCAGGATATTTACCTTTAATTCACAGCTATCTCTAACTGGTTGCTGATGTTTTCAAAAAGGTTTATGTATTCTAGTTTGGTTTTTAAATGCACAAACTCAATAAATATTGTTTACCAAAAATTCCTAAATAAAAATTAGAACTCTTTTAGAGATTAGGATTTATAACATACATTATACTAAAATGATAGTAATAAAACAGGCTAGATCTATTAACACAGATAAAAGCAAAACTGATTTACAAACAAACATTTCAAAATATTAACTATCATTACAAAGAACAACAGACTTGAGGAAGTTATAAAATGTCAAAAAAGAATCTGATGTCATTTTTTACTAATTGGACAAATTTTTTACTAATTGGACAAAATTTGAGCAAACATGGTCCGAGTACACTTTTTAATGGTTTATAACCTAACTGCTTCACAGAGAGACTCAAACATTATTTTTAAAGCTATGACACTACGGTTCCAATTTGAGGCAATCTTCTACAATGTCTGCATGAATCAGTGAATGTTGCCTCCTTCTCCTTCCAAATAGCAGATTTTTCTTAATGTATGCTTAACTGAAAAAGACATATGTTTCTAAATTATGCAGTTATTCTCTAATACCCCCTCCCATATAACTGACAGACTATATAACATGTCTTACAAGGCCTTTTACCATCAAGAGTGTGCTTCTAGATGAACAGATGTCTTGTCAATGAAGATATGCAAAAACCGTAACTAGAGCAGTGGCAGTGTTATACAAAACAGTCTTGAACCTCTGATCTGGGATTCTTTAAGCTCATAAAACTCTAAGATAACAGATGCAGAGTTACAGTTCTATATATTGACCACTTCTGCTGAACTAGGTTTTACCATTTTAATATTCTCGACAGTCAGAATGTTCCTAGCAATCCTCTTCCCCCATATACACACACAAAGTGCTGTCCTATTTCAAAATGTGACTTGTTCTTCAAGTCTTTCTTTCCTTTTTTTTTTTTTTTTTGGTGGTACTGAGAATTGAACTCAGGGCATGCTCACTTACATCCTGAGTCCTTTTAAATTTTATTTGCAGACAGGCTCTTGCTAAATTGCCAGAGCTTAACATATTCCTCCCTCAGCCTTCTGAGTGGCAAGGATTATACACAGACGTTTGCCATCACACTTAGCCTTGTACATCGTTTCTTAATGACACTGCATAAACCTTCCCCGTGCAAACGCCCTATACACATGTGTTCTTCATTATCAGTTATTGTGGGTTTTCTGTCCAAATCAGGAATGGTTAAGAAATTAAATTACAGTTATGATTCTCTTCTGTTCTGGTAAATCCTCAAGTCTCTAAGCCATAAATAAACTCCCTGGCCCTGGGTAACTTGCAAATACTAAGACTGTAATGGAGAATTAAGTATACTCTGTAAGAAAAACAATCATAATACCTCAAAGTAGGCAAAATAGAATTTCCACCCTCAGGGCATTAACATTTCTATTCAGATAAGTATGCTATACCAAAAAATATTTTTAAAATATTTATAAACCAACAGCACAGAAATTAATGAAGTAGTTACAGGGAGAATATTTTCTCAAAATTGATCAGACTATAACCAGGACTCTGCACTACTGTTAAGGATATCAACTACCTTTCATACTTATATGTTGATTCCCTTTCCCCATGGTACTCAGATTATTGTTAGAATAAAATTGCAATTATATTCTAATGTACTAAATTCTGACTATTAACTGTGAAGAAAAGCAGCTAAGGACCAGGGATATAGCCTGGCAAGTGCAAGGACCATGAGTTCGACTTCTGGTACCAAAAAAAGCAATTAAAGATTACATGTGCATACAATTTACATTTAGAAATGCATTTATCAAAATTTACAGAGCCATAATTCTTATAAGTGGGAAGTCATTCTCACTAAGATTCCCCTTTCTCTGACTCATTCATTCTACCCTAAATTACAGTACTCAATTACTAAATAAAAAGAATCAAATCAGTATGATTTAAATGCTAACTTCTGGTTCTAGAAAAACAACCAAATGAATATACGTACACACATATATCTAAGAAAGAACAGAACTTAGGCTTATAGTGAGAGTGGTAAAATACAGCACAGCACTAGCTGTCCTGGTTTCTAATAACTGCCACTTTCTCAGCCAGAGTGACACGGTTTTCTTTCCAGCATCCCATCATCTGACTCTTAGTCATGCCCGCATACTTACTGGTCAGCTGTTACTATAACAGAGCATCGTTTCCCTTAGCTACACTGTTCCTAAGAGCAATGCTTCACCCTTTTGGTCCCAAAGTTCAATTATTTCAAAGTGTAGCATTTAGGAAAACAGAGTTATACAAATTAATTACTAGTAGTGTGGTAGAAATTGTCTTTAGACGTTTTTCAACCGAGTGTCAATAAATAAGAGAAAGCACCCTGCACTTTTCTAAACATTTTTGTTTTATTGGAGAGGTTTTTAAAAGTCACATATAATACTCCAGTTTCTCTTCAAATCGTATAAACCTTTTGCCTTTTTAAAAGTTACATGTATTCCTCAGAATGGATCAGTACAAAAACTTATAAATTAAGAAAATACTATCTAAAAAAATTAATGCTGGCACCTATGGACAAACTCATTGTCTCACTACTACTAGAGTTACAGGTGTCCATGCTAACACATACGTCTGCAGACAGCGGGGCTCCAGATAACACCTCCAAATACTCCCATACCTCCATTTCCTTGGAATGATTAAGAGGAAGAACCATCAAATCCAACTGAAGACCTCAGCCGCCTTCCCTCCTGCCCTTCGCTCTTCCTGCCCTCCGAGGAGCCAGAGCTTTCTTGGTCTCCTTTCTTTTTCTCACCACCCTCTCTTCTGTCAACATCTCCTGACACCACCAACATGCTGGGCACGTGCTGGGCATACAGTTGAAAGCAAATTCCTCGTCTTAAGGGTTTTACACTGAGGGAAGACAGCAGCCAGGCCAGTGTGCCATAACAGTAAGCAGGAGAACACAGATATGTAAAGGGCGCAATGAGAACACAAAAGCAAACTGAGAACACAGTCACAGAGTTGTTTAGTAGCTGACAGCAAGAGATTTAGAGTCACAGAGATTTGTTTTCTCTACTTAGCAAATAAAATTCAGGCAAGTTACTAAATGGTATCATCTAAAATGTAATAAGGATCAAAAACCAGGAGTCATAAAAATTCTTACTGCTAATAGTGCAATGGTAGCAAATGTTCAATAAATACCACTGTGGAAATACAAGAACACTCTCCCCAGAAGGGAAGGGAAAATAGGATGAAACTAGAAAATAAGGGTTTCCTTTTAAGAAAGAATTCACTAACCTGAATATACAAACTTGTAAATGCAGAACTTTTAACCAACTGATAAATTACATAATAAAAAGCACAGATATTGGGAGAATTTTCCAAATGCTGTATATATACCTATACACACATCTTATTCAACTGTCAAACATTCAAGCAGAAGGCTAACCCAAGTTTGGCTCTCAACAGAAGTCTAGCACCAGTATTTTTCAGTGAAGCCACTAGCAAAGAGCTGACCATCTCCGGTTCCACTGGTTTGCCATACTGTTAACAGAATCATTATCACTTCATTTTTAATCATACCACTGGGAGATACTTTGCAATAATAAACAGAAAATAAAATGCAAACATTAACAGATACTATGAATATATTTATATTACCCTTACTTCCAAACATCTCAAAGTACAATAAAAACATTACTCGTACAAATGAAGTATTTCAGAATATTAGAGATGCAGATAAACATACAAGCACATAATCAGTTCAAAACAACATGAATATATAGAAACTAGTCATGTATCTTTTCATACATCCAAGTAAAAACATGCCCCTGGAAGATTTAGGGGAGGTTGCATTTTTTTCCATTTCCAGTTCCCGTTGACCATAGTTATTACAAAAGCTCAACCACCTGCCTTATTTAAACCGCTTCATCTTACTGCCAATTCAATTTTTCTTTGGTAGCTCATGGATAGAAGATATTTTTAAAAAGTATATTCCGTAAGTAACACCCTAAGCACTTACATGGGATGTCTGTCCAAGAATACTGAAGAATGCCTTTTATATTGTGACTGTGAACAAGCTTTACTAGGAATGAAAATTTTGCTCTCAATACTTACACAATGGGCCATAGTGTCACAAGCACTGTTCATGCTCTATTAGTCATTCTGTTCAAAATTTTATTTAAAAAAATAAAAGGCCTGCAGTGTGTACAATGTATTTGGGACACAAAAGACTTAATTGTCAGAATATTTGCAGATCTTCAAAACAGAAAAACAACCCTACTAAAGCAAATGAATTTTCAGTTTTTAATTATTTTTTAACGCCATGACACAGCTTTGCACGTCCGCATTTAGCCAATCTATAGGGTAAAAGAGGTGGCATAAGTGAGCTTATCATCATGACATCTGATTGATAAAATAAGACTACACATACTACTCAGAAAAGCAGGAGGATCTTAGTTCTGAGGACTGGTGCTTGCTAGCTCTTTGTGCAATCCCAAATCCAGATAAATGTAGCATTTTATTTCCAGGTCCCTTAGTCACATTTCCCAAACTACACATCAGTACATACTATTTGATGATGCCAGCAGCAAGTATGAACAACCAGTTCATGTAGAAAATACTTTGCCAACATGTTTCTTTCTCCACAGTATTGTATCATCAAAGATCCAAAACTGTAAATAAAAATTGTAAAATAACAAAGCATCTTAGTCAAAACTAGTATGTCCATGGGAGATGCAATTAAGAATTGGGAAGTGGGAAGGACCCTGACTCCCAGCATCAACCCCATCAGCCACAACAGTCCCTTAAGACAGTGTCTCAGAATTTGTTCAAAAATCACAGATTCAAATTCAGACAGCTTCACTTAACCCTTACATGGATTCACAAGCTGCCTGCGGAGGAAGAGCTCTTATATCAACTGAGAGAAACGCCGTATTAAACTGGAAACTGCTTAGATTATTAGGGTGGGAAGCACAGTATTCTACAGCAAATGTCCACCCCAAACTGATATGTAAGAACAAAAATACAAAAAGAAGGTAATGCTTTCAATAAACACTTCCTCAACAGACATTTTACCCTGGACAAGAAGAAACAGAAATTTATCTGGATAATGAACTCTCATGTAATCGTCTCATCACATGAGGCAAATCTGAGTTTACTTTTAAACTCAGTAAATATTCTTTAGGCCATCTAGAGAGAGAGTTTTCTCTAAGGTAAGCAAAACTGGGTTATTATTAATATGTCACTATCATTTCAATGTACAGTGATAAAGTATAACTTTTCTGTACAAACTTCAGTCATGCAAGAGTTTTTTCTTTTAGTTACAAAGTTAAAACATTTATAGTTGGAAAAGAACATTCAGTATCTTTGTCTCCTGCCAGCCCAGGAAAGTTAAATTACATATCAAAGTGTTGGCATCAGTGATTTCTATCTATGAAAGGGGTTTCTCAAGAATTTTGAAGACTTTTCCCTATTTATCAAATTAGCTGGTATCAGAAATCATAACCAGTAAAAAGCCATTATTTTTTCTTGCTTGGTTTAGTCATTCTTCTCTGCTCCTATGGTAAGGATGAGGAAAATGTCTGTTTTAAAACTTTTTTAACTAATACAATAATACTTTATTACAACCCTAAATAAATGCCAAAGATACACATTATTTTCCATACCTGCTACCAACACTGAGCTACACTGCCCAATTCTGGTTCTGCTGCCGTGTATGATAGTGAAGAAGTTATTTAACATCTCTGGGCCTCATTCTCCTTATCTATAAGGTAGGGGTAACAGTAATCCTTGTATCTGGAAGGACTACTACAAGGATTAAATTCATGCAAGTGAAATGCTTCCAAGAGTATCTAGAATAGACTACTTCCTACATAGGTGTTGGCTCTTTTTCACAAAATTACCATTTTAAATCACATTGGAATTTCATACTAATGCTGTAGAGGTAGGACAACAGATAATCATTTTTCCCTTTTTCCTATAAAACAACCAAGGCCCAAAGAAATCGAGATATGTATATTGTGTGTCTAAAGTTAATAATCACTCTTTCCAACATTTAAGCACTCATATAATGATAGTCATGCTGAGAATGAGTCTTTTTATCCACAAGAGCTGCATTTCTTTTACATATTTTAAGAGAAGTGAGTCAGACTTCCAAAAAGAAGTATGTATTGAATAATTACACTAACTAGACAAGATGAAGTTGCTATTAGCTTTCCAGGATCTAGAATAGCTTTTAAACAGCAAAGTGTATACCCCATGAAATTAAACTATTTCTGGTCATAATTTATGTTGGGAATACAAACAGCATAGAATTCAGAGTCAAAATTCAAATTCCAGTTCCATCTTCTATAAGCAGGGACAATGGACAATTCTCTGGGCCTCATTTACCTGTCAAATTAGGACCTATCTTACAGGCTGATAGGAGAACTAATGGAAATGTGTAGGCAAAACAGCTTTGTTACTATAAAAACTATACCGAAACATACTAGATTTAAATTTACCTACTGAGATTACAGCGAGACATATACTGAATAGGCATTCATTTGTTTTTTCATTCACTAACCATTTTCTTCCTCAGCAAATTGCTGACAGAAGTCTTCCAATATAGTATTGAGTACTTATTCCATAATTATGTAAGGTGACAGTCTGGACTGCTCACTGTGCCTGAAGTAAAAGACAAATCAGGTAACTCGAAAAGCACCTCCTGCAATATTATGCACTGAAAGAAGACTCAAAAGCTAAGCACAAGAAATAAGACAACAGATGCCAGGTATGACAGCCCACACCTGTAATCCCAGTACTTAGGAAGCTGAAGCAGAAGCATGGACCCAAGATCAAGGCCAGCATGGCCTACATAGTGAGCTCAAGGCCACCTGAACTACATAGCAAGACCCTGTCTCAAAAAACAAAAAACCAAAAGCACATTAAAAAAAAAGAACAGACTAAGTACCAATCATATCTGTTTTCTGATTTAAAATTAAACTTAGTAAATATTTCTATTAACTCACAGGAAACTGTGGATATACACCATCATAGTAGTAATCTGTAATACATTATACATGTTTTCAAAACATTTCACATGGAGGCACTTCCGGGAAAATGGTGACCAGGTGAGCAGCAGAAAAAGACCCTCTCAGAGGATTGCCATCCAGACACTGGAATATAGCAACATGAGAAAGAGAAGAAGGAGAAGCAGGTCCCCTGGTCCCAGGAAGGTTTTGAAATGAGAACTGAAGCCCTCAGAAAGAGCAAACAAGATCCCTCCCTGAGGAAAAGCTTGGGAAGCTGCCATGGCACAGTTAAGAGGAAGAGGAGGAGGAGAAAGAGGGAGTCACCACTCCATACACATCCTTGGCCCGCTCCCTCATGTCGACACTCACAGCTTCAGCTCTGGAAGCCTGTGCTTGCGGGGGCCTCCTGACTCAACCAAGAGCTGGGCCAAAACCGGAGCACAAAAAGCGCAGCCCGGAAAAGCAGCAGCAGCAGATGGGAGGTGTTACTGAACCCAGCTTGACAATGAAAAGGTACAACAGCCACTAAAGTAGAACGCCCACTCTGCTTCAACCTGTTCTAATCAGCGCCCTGAGGAAAGATAGAGCAACTAGTACACAGCCCCGCCACACCCAGCTCTGCGCCTGCCCCAAGGCTGTGATCTGCTACCTCTCCTCTGTGAGAGCAACTACCAGCAGAGAGCAACAGAGAGCAGCAGAGAGCAGAGGCAGGGCCACAGCAGTTCCCAGGGATCCAGCCAATGAACAAATAGGAACTGGAACACAACAGTAAGAATGAGGTGCAGGTGGAGTTGGGCCACATGGCCCCGTGCCCTCCTCATTCCAACACCAAGCAGGAAACATGAGCTGAGTTACCGGGATTCAGCTCCCATCCTGAACTCCCTCTGTGAGCACCTTGACACTCGGCGCCCCTCAAGTACTAATATGAGCACCAAGAGGGTCTGCATACAGCTTGCATATATGAACCTTGTATGAACCAATAGTGACAAATTATAGGAAAAGCAGCAGTCCTGGAGTCCGAGAGATGACAACATACTCTACACAGAAGATTCAAGAAACTCCAATTGTCTCCTAGAACTAAAAACTAACTTAGTACATACCCTGGACTACCTCAGTGAGCATGAGTCGGGGAGACCTCACGCCAGGTGCACCCAGCATCATAAGTGCGCCCGGGGAGCAGCAACACTGGAGATCAAGAGATGGGAGAAGGTGAAGACCTGGAAGTAGGGTGCAGACCTGGTCCTCTAGCTGGGCAGGGATAGCCTCCAAAGAGTCATAGGCGGCCTGCAGGGAGACACTGGTGGCCTATGAGGAGACTCCAGGGGCCTTGACAGGAAGCTCAGCAGCCTGTGGGGGGATGGAGGGTGCCCACAGGCCACACGAAAATCCTGAGGTCCTGGACCGGGCTACCAGGAGCACAGCAATGGGGTGGAGCCTGGCGGTCCGCAGGGGCGACCCCAAGGACTGAACTGGGTCCCCGGGTGTGTGGCAACGGGGTGGAGCCTGATGGTGTGCAAGGGCGACCTCACAGACTCGACCAGACCCCTGAGGGCCTCGAGGCCTTGTCAGTGGGGTGCTAATCATAGTGGGCCTGGGTCCCTGTCTATGTATTATCATTGAGGTCGGGTGCTTTTCCACCTAGTGCCTCAGTAATTTGTGTGCATTCATGTTTGTAGCAGCATCATTTGAAGCAGCCATGTATCTTCCCAATGTGAGAGCCCGAGGGAACGAATAAAACCAAGAAGTACAGTTATTATCAGAGGGAAGATGACTGAGTGGGGGGGAGAGCAATGGAGATCAGGATGGAGGAAATTGTTTCATTAATCACACATCCCTTTATTTGTGTAACTGAGGAACAAATGCAAAGATAACATTATGTAATACAGCAACCACTGTTAATTCCCTACTATCTTCTCTGTAATTTTGTATTTCCTTTACTGTTTTTGTGTTATTCTGGTTTATGTCTGTTTGGTTGTTGATGTCTCCATTCTTTTGTCTTTAAAAATAAAAAAAATTTAAAAAGAAAAAAAATTTCACACACATCATCATAGAAACTTAAGAAGCTAAATACTTCCTAAGCACATGTAACTTACATATACAGGCAGAAACACTAACTGAATAATCTCTTATGCTTAAAAGGACATTATAGAAGGAAAGAAAGGGAGAAAGAGATCAGGTGTATCTGTGTGTGTGGGGGTTGCTGGTTAAGTGGTCCTATTTTGGGCCAAGAAACACACAAAATGGTAGCAAAATTGAATTACATTTTTTTTTTTTTTTGGCGGTACTGGGGATCGAACTCAGGACCCTGCGCTTGCTAGGCAGGCGCTTATTTCACTGAGCTATATCCCCAGCCCAATGGTAGCAAAATTAAACAGAAAATACACAATGTTCATCAACAGCTCAAAAGCAAGGATTTCAGTCTCTACACAAACAAATCATTAAATGCAACACGAACCCTTATCCTCGTCTCAAACTGCAAAATACTATGGCAATAAAGGAAGAAAATAGTACTACATGGAAGCCAAAAATGATTTTATTTTTTTGGAACCAGGAATCTAACTCATGACCTCAGCCTTGCCAGGTAAGCACTTACGTCACTGAGCTATACCCCTGGCACAACAAAAATGATTTTAAAGAAAATTAGTGAATGATTAAAATCTGTTAATTTTAGGACAGTGATTAAACTTTGAAGTCACTGATCACTAACATGCACACATTTCACTTGGCATAATACAAGGGTTCCCCGAAACACTGTTTATAATATCAGCTTCTGTCCATTTTGTTGCATTTTCCCATTCACTTACATTATAATTTTTGAGATGTTTTATCCTCACTTCTGATGGTCTTCAAATGCCAATGGCTCTTAACACATTAACTGTAAACAAACACAAAGGATCTTAAGGGAATTCATATATGTATTTAAGGAGCCCTAATATCAACTATTCTAAATTACTGTACTGTGTAAAGCACGTGGGAGGAAGGAGGGAAGGAACAGACACTTTGGTATTACCTACTTGTTTCATAGCTTATCTGATCTTCAAAATGAAAAGCTTCCTTTTAAATAAAAATTGTATCACCATCTTAATCATCAGACACAGCATAAAAGTATTCTATTTTGTATCTAAAGAATATTTTAACACTTGAGAAAATCCTCTCAAAATGTAAGCACTCAATTTGTTATGTATGTATCTGCATCCTTGTTCTGCATAGAAGTATGTCAAGAAAAATCCCCCTAACTCCCACCCAGTCAAGCTGCCCTGGGACTGCCATCAAACTACAGGACATAGGCCTGGACATGGGACACCAGATCTTCAGGTACAATCAGTTCTTTAAAGCATACACACCTTGAAGTTGAACAGACCTGGACTCAAATGTAAAACTATTTTCTCTGGTCTTTATTTTCCTCATCTGTAAATGTGAAAAGTAATACTATCTATACAGTTATGAATATTGTATGAGAAACAACATAGAATTTAGTACCTTACCCAGCACATCAGCCCACAGCAAATGTTAAGTGATATTACCTATATTGTTTAATAATTATATTATTTAATATACTGTTTATGAATATTAATTCTGTTGATTTATTATTACAAAAACCATCTTCAATTTTGGAAAGCAAGCTTTTCTCAGGTGTTTCTATTTTTAGTTACTGCCTGAAAAGTAACTAAAGAATAAGTAGTTCTTACAAAGAAGTAACAGAAGAACATTAGCGACTGTATCTGCACCACACAAAAGAATAGTTTTTACTTTTGCAGGTATGTTGACTGCGCTCCAGAAAATTAGTATAAAATAATTATTATGAAAACTATTCTGGACCAGTTATTTTCCCTTTTACTAATGCACAAACTCTTGACAAAAAAACTGCGTAAACAATAACTCATTTGATCCTCTCAGGAAAAAGCAAATATGTTAAGAAGAGAGATGGACATATTTGTGACTTACATCTATTAAGCACTCTAAGTATGATGAATAAACTGTCCTACCAATCCAGAAGATACTACCTATCCTCTACCCACTTCCAAAACTGAAGCACCTTGTGTTTGACATTACATGCTTAGGATATTAAAGTCAGGTGATCCGTGAATGCACAAAACACTGATATCTCTGGATTTTTCAATAAAAATTTTAGTTCAACAACATAAAAATAAACATGAAATATTGGCAGAAGCATTTATAAACTAACATGGCCGAAGACAGCCAGCTTTATCTCCCATATGGACAGCATATGCTTAGAATTGAAACAAGGGAAAAATACCAAAGTAGAATCTAATGCATATTCTGGGAGGAAACAAAATACATATACATCATCTAGAAATGGACCCCAAACTGAGATAGTAAACAGAGTAGGTCATAAAATTCGTTATCATCACTACTTTCCCATACAAATTTCTTGAGGTCTTCTAATGAAATAACACAGTGGATCGCTCTTCATTTGGTTTCTACTTGCTTGGCACATAAGTATCTAGCAAGATTATATGCAACACTTTCATGATTCTAGATTAGTATTTTAAAATTTAATAAACAAAAAAGTTCAAAGTTCAAAGTATTTCAAAATACAGGTCTCTTTTTTGGTTTACATAATATATCACCTCCCTCCTTCAGTGTAATTACTATTATGGTCATCATATTTGCAATCTAAGTGTCTCTGGTATAAACGAAATGTCCTAGACTTAAACTGTAAAATATCTTTCTTATTTTTAATGATTCATTTGCATACATTCAGAGAAGCTGTTGACTGTCTCCAATACCCATTCTCGTCTACTTTTAGTGACAGAACCTCTAATTTTTAGTCAGCAGAAAGCCTCATGGAAGAGAAGACCTGTCCCAAGCCTCCCTGTGGCTTTTCACAACCACAGTACCTTACAATGGCCAACAGAACATAAGCCTGAAAATGGTATGTGACTGCCAAAAAGTGTCCTCACAGAGAGGCACTGTGTCCTTTTTCCCTTTCCTCTAAAGAAGCAATGGCTAAAGGTCCAAGAGCAGTTTTGGTTCATGAGGTTAACTTTAATCCTTAGATCCATGGTATCAGATCTGTATTGACTATCACTGGGTTTGTGGTTTGGAAAAGAAGAAAATACCTCTTGTTTTATACTGTTATACTGTTATACTCAACTAAATCTGAAACCTAAAGTTAGGGGCTGAGGGAACAGCTCAGTAGAACATTTGCCTAGCATATGTGAGGCCCTGGGTTCAATCTCCAGCACAGCAAAGAAGTAGATACGTAACATAATATAAATAATATCTAACTTTTAACAAAAAGGCTTTTCCAAATATCAATACTTAGATTTTTTTGAAGCTTATATGTTAAAGGATATGCTGAAAGTTCATTTTTATTATATTTAAAACACAATACAGTATCTGCCCTTATTTAGTCTAAAAAGTACTCATGAGGCCCAAGAGTAATTCATATCAATTAAGAGTCTCTGAAAGAATAAAAAAGCATCGGTGGTTGCTGCCACAGCTCCCACACCCATACTTGGTCAGAGGAAGAACTACAGCCCTTGCTCTTTAACGGTTTCAGTGACAACACTGGTAAAATACAATAGGCACAAACAGTTCTGTGTGACAGAGCTAAAGAAAGGGAAGTGAAGTTACTAGTCTCATTAGGAGAACATCTCTTATTTAATAATCTGTAACAATCTTTTCTTAGAGTTCCATTTTTAACCTAACTTCCTGTGGAAAGCAAGCTTATAAAATCATTCCTTATCCTTGACTCATTAGAAGATTTTAATACTACTTATTTAACAAAATCATAAGACACATAAATAGCAAGCGCTTTGCATATACAAAACCATTCTCCTTAAAAGGAAAAAAAAAAAATATTCCACGCTAGTATCTGGAGAGTTCCTACTACTCAAATCCTGAATCACATGCAGTCTTTGGCTCTGGTGACTCTGAACACAATAGCATTAAGTTGGCCGTTTTCCAAAATAAAGGCTGCTTTCTGGACATCGGAACTTGGGTTATTCTCATCCTTTGGGCACAATCCAGGTTCCACCCATTCAGTGATGACATCATAAAATTTCTTTTTAGTAACGTATTTTTAAAGTGCTTGTCACCACTAATGTATTTCATTAAGAATCTATTTTTAAGAAAAGGCCTAAAACTTACACTTTTGATTTGTATACTCTGGTGAAAAAGAAAAACCTTAGGAAATTTCCTTTAAAAAGTATATATATAAGCACACATTAAGGTAGCACTTACTTGCTATAATCCCAGCACTCTGGGAGGCTGAGGCAGGAGAATTACAGGGGGATATAGCTCAATGTGGAACAACCGGTTTGACCTCCATTTTAAAAACAAGGCATACTAAATTCACAAGGGATCTCTTTTACCTTCTACAACTTCAGTCAACATGTTTACAAAAGTACTCTCAAATAATAGTTTATAATGCCTCTACTGTAACCCTTAACTTAGTTGGTTTCAACTAATGTCAGAGTTGTGAGGCACCAACTAGAAAGACCGAAGACAGCGGTTCTCAAACATTAGCATGCATTGGGATCACTGAGAAAGCCTGCTAAAACACACACAGTTGGTCTCCACCCCCAAGTTTTTGATTCAGGTCTCAAGTAGGGTGCAAGAATTTGCATTTTTAACAAATTCCCAAGGGATGCAGATGCTACTTGTCCAGGGCTCACACTTTGAGAACTGCTGATCTAACACTGACTGAACACTCTGAATGACAGCAAGAGCAGCCAATGGAAACACAGTACACAGAAACCAGTGCGGCATCCGTATTAACTGGTATACTCTTGGACGATAATTAATCTCTTTCAAAGTCCCTTCTAAAACATGTGAACAATAATTACTGGTTAAATCACAATAATATTGGCTTGTATCCAAGAGAATTTTAAAGTGTTTTATGGATCCTAGAGTAATGAAATCCAATACTGTCCCAGCAATTCTTAGACTACTGACATAGTTTAGCATCTGACATAGGGGGCGAGTAACAATGCCAAGACTGTAGGTTCAGTCTGGTAGCTTTACTTTGTCCTGCAGTTTCTAGCACCAGTCCTGCTCAGCTACCTCAGAAGACACAACAGGAAACACCATGCATGACGGTTTTTTGTATGGATGTTCCTGCCAAAGTCTTACACAGAGCGGGCATTTGGGAGGTGGCTGAATCTGGAGTTTGTGATTGATTCATGATCCAGTTCTGGGATTATAGGTGTGAGTGCTGCACTCACCCTAGGGGGGGTAGTCTGCATACAATATAAGGGACAGAAAGGGGCTTGTCTCTCATTCTCTCTTGTTGCTTTTGCTGTTTTCCCACAGCCATTAACTGCTGCCCCTCTGCCATGTGCCAGGCTGCCTTGGAGCCAGCCAAGTATGGACTGAAACCTCCACAAACTCTGAGATAAATATACCTTTCCTTCTTTAACCTTGGGTTTGGGTATTTTATCTCAGCATAAGAGAAAAGTGTCCAAGACACCATGTTAAGGATAAACATGTGTGCCTGTATACCCATCCATCACCACTAATCCAAGATCCTGCTTTCTACCGACATGCCACCTTTAAGCGATCCTGAAGCTGAAACTGAAGATGAGACCCTGCAACAAAATGTGTTTTAGAAATCCTGGAAATTCTAACCTCTTCTGGTTATAACTATAATCAAAATTGATAGAAACAAACATTGAGGATTTGCTTTCAGAAAACTTTAAGGAAGACAGGGAATTTTAAAACAATTAGTTGGGAACTGTTTTAAATATGTGTACCTTCCCCCTTTTTAATGTAAGTTAAATGTTAAGAGATGCTCATAAATCATAATAACTTTATCAACTTGCTACCACCTGACAAAACAAAAATATTGTGGAACAAACAAGTCTTTGAATGGGAATATCAAATGAAACTAGCAGTGAGCATTCTGTCAACAATACTTAATTTAGATGTTCACAGAGCACCTATTACTAAATATTTTACCATTTGACTATGCACAGAGAAAAGTAATAAGTAAATCTACTCACAAGCAGTACATTCCATTATGCACAAACTCAGAAAAAGGAAAACTAGACTAAGATGGGAAAATACTACCAATATAGTATCAAATTCTGCTGTAAAACTTGTTACAGACCTGAGGTCATATCCAGCCTAGCTCTCACAACTGGCCGACAGTAGTGCTTTATTTATACTCCACACAGTCCTGCTGACATCAAGAATCAAAGCAGGACCAACGAGAATGAAGTCATGGAGCAGGGAGCTACATTATCAGTATGACGAGTAAATATTGTCAAACTCCACGACTGGACGTGGATGCAGAATGGACAACAGGCCAGACGAGTAAGAACAGCTTGCTGAATAGCTTGCTTACGTAGGCCAACAGCAGCAAGACTCACCAAATATTACCTTTTAAGAACAAGATGTCATTAACTATAACTGATTAGAAAACCACTGAGTATCCTATGAAGAATGAAATTTCTCTTTTATGATTCTGATGGCTCTCTAGATGTCCCCCACGCCCCCCAAAGACACATGCAGCCAGAGGTGGCTGAATCTAGTGTGTGACTGATTCCTAGTGCAATGCTGGGATTAAGGGCAGGTGACTGCTGGGTCAGTCCACTGATTGTTCTGGCACCACCTAATCCCAGTAGCCTGGATACAATGCAAGGGACAGAAAGAGGCTTGTCTTGTTACTTTGCTACAAGGTGGTTCTGCCCACCATGAGCTGTTTCTCCTCTGTGAGGCCTATCTGCCCTACCACGTCTTCCTTGGAGCTAGCTGATTTTAGACTGAAACCTCTGCCAACTATGAGTTAAATAACCTTTCCTCCCTTAACTTGTGGGTGTTGGGTCAACTCATCTCAGCAACAGCAAAGTAACTAAGACAAATCACCAGAATCATCAAACCTAAGATGAGCTGGAAGGCAATATTAAAAGCAGTAGCAATTCTGAAATGGAAACAAGCATCTCAAACTACACTATGCGTTTATAGTGTTTAATGGAACTGTGGATTGCCCAGCGGCCTTTCATCCAACCCCAGTAGTGCACCATTTTCAAAAAAAGGAATGAGCAACCAGATGGGTTGCTGAACTATTTTTCAGATTTATATCCCTCCTATTTCCTAAAAAGGCTTATGATGTCAATTAACATGTATCATATGTAGATTTCAACTGAGCTCATCTCATAATAAAATTACTGCAAGAAACTAAAGATAAATGTATTACCACCTTTAGTTACAAATTTCAAGTTTTTGGCTAAGCTGAAGAGAAAGATAGTTACACAGTTTCCATTTTCTAACAGGAAGCATTCATAAATATTTACATAAACAATTTTCCCTGTAAACTCAGCAAAAATTTGTCCATCTATTGCATAAGACATTCTCTGACATATTGAACAGTATTATTAACTATTATGTTGCAGAGGGTCAAATTCAAGACAATTTTCTAATTAAGCCTATGTATAAAAACAAAGTATAAGAATAAGCCACAATTCAAGGGTAATGGTACTGCAAAAGGCTGAGATGATACAGTCCAAAACAATGACAGTTTGCTTTGCGATAAAAAAAATTTTTAAATCTACATATAGACTTAACATTGCTACTAGAACCATCACAGTATATCTTGACAGTGTATTACAATCACTTGCAATTGACTGTTAGCCTAAATTAAGTTTAAAGTTAAGCTTTCTAATAAGAGTGTATAATAAAGCTTTTACACCTGTTAAAGAAAGTGCCACATACAGGTACAATGATTAATAAAATAAAAGATACCAGCCAGGCATGGTGGTGCTCACCTGTGTACTCTCAGTACTCTGAGAGGCTAAGGTAGGAGGATAACAAGTTCAAGCCCAACTGGGCAATTTAGCAAGACCCTGTCTCAAAATTTTAAAAAAATTTTAAAGGCTGGCTATGCAGCTCAGTGAGTCCCGAGTTTAATCCCTAATACCATTTTTTAAAAAGAAAGAATTTAGCAGGGTAATGTAATTTCTGTTCCGTACCTTCTGGGGAAAGAAATGAAAGCTTGTATCTCCTATGCAAACCAGGGAGCCATATTTCTGTCCAGAGAGAAAGCTCATCTATTACAATAAAAACTGTCTTTAAAACTGTCTAGCTGTTCTTAATTTTCTCAAATTTATGTCAGTAACATTTTTTAAAAACTTAAAATATCTATACTTTAAGTTTGCTGGGCTATGTTTTTGTAAGAAAGAAACGTGCGAAAGTGGCACAGTTAGACAAGTTAGTTTTTAATGATAAATAATACTCATTTTTTGTATTCAAAAATCTAAATCAAAGGTTTGTAAAAGCAGTACCTTAGTAATCGGTAACAATGTATTCATCTTACTAAACACTGCCATTAAGATAAAAATGGTAGAATTGTACAATTCCAAGAGACCTTACAGATCTAAACCAACTCCCACATTTTAAAAACTGAGAACTTGTAATTAGAAAGGTTAAATGAGCTAGAACAAGCAGCTGACTTTAGCCTGAAAGCGCCGACTTCCCTTCCAGGACTTTGTCCTTCCCATAGCTGAGGCCGCCTCCTGCGGCTCAGGGTAACTGGCCGCCCTCGGACGGGCGGGAGGGGCGGCTGCCTCATCTGTGCTCTTTCCGTTCCACTCTAAGCACAGTTGGCACCTGGAACTTTTCCGTAAGATCACAATTTTCTAACTTGTTTTGTGAAAGGATTTTATAGCTGCGCACGTTTAACTTTCTAAACTGCATAGTAATAAAAAAACTTGACATAAATGTACAATATACATACCATCAAATGGAAAGAAAAATTCGCTCCTGCAAAACTCAGCGTGCAAGTTCTAAAGACTGGACTACTGTAACATGAGCTGACTACGTTAAATGCTGGGACTTTGGCAGTAATTAGGAGATGGCCCTTGCTCTCAAGTAGCTTATAACCTAGGAAGGACGACGCACCAACAGCTAAGAGTGTGCTTAAAGAGCCTGAAAAGGCACGAACCAGGTGCAATGTGTGCATATAAAGAAAGACTCTAACACAAAATGATGAGGTCAGTCAGTGGGTCCTAAAAAAACACTACAATATCTACAGGGAAAAAATGCCAGTATCTCCCATATTTACCAACATACAAAATGATTTTAAAGACAGTAATTTATTCAAGGAAAAAATGAAAATTATGTCTTCCCATAGCAATTTTGTATCTAATAGCTCTAAAAATATTAGTGGGGAAGAACCCATTTTTTATTGTGGCTGTATAGTAAATTTTCATTTCTTAATAAAAATGTAAATGACTCTTTTAAAACCAGAAAAAAGGTCTGCATCCAAAAGTGATAGTCACAGCAGCTCTCTGAAAGGTGCATAAAGTCCTCCCCAGTTCGGAGAAAGAGAAACGGCAACGCGAAGAACCGGCGGCCCACGCGGGACGAACACGTACTCATTTTGCTTCCTTACAGCATCGGTGAGCAGCTGCTTGACACTGACTTTCAGCTGGAAGGTTTGGAACAGCAGAGCGAAGGGGAAATTGGTATTTACATTTTCAGGCACAACGGGGGCCGGGGAAACCAAAGTGCAGGGGAAAGCCTGAATCCGGCAAGAGACGAGACGAGACGAAACGAAAGGCAGGGCTGGACTGGAACCCAAATCCGATGTAAGAGACGACGGAAAAGGAAGGGCTGAAGGACCGTGTTTTGGAGAGAGCGGTAAAGAAAGGCAGGAAATGAAAGAAGGAGTGGGGGAAGGGCTGCCCCAAAACGTTTTTGAGCCGGAATCAGGACAAAATGAACTGCAGCTACCTCGACTCGAGAGGAGCGAGACCGAGCTCGGAGGCAGACCGCCGGCACAGACGCGGCGCGGGCGCGCCCGGTCCTCGCGCCCGCGTCCCGGAGGGAGGCACACGCGGCCGCCCCCGCCGCGCGAGGCCCTCCGCCGCCGGCCGCTCTTCTGCGGACGCCGGCGGGGCGGCGCCCTTACCTGGACAGGGAGTCGGCGCTGGGCGGCCGCGCCCCCGCGGGCTGGGCGCCGAGACTCTCGCAGCTCGAGCTCTTCTCCATGACGCGGCGGGCACCGCCGACGAGAGCGGCCGGAGGGGCGCCGAGGACGGGAGCGAGCACCAGCCAGGGGCACAGTCAGGCCCGCGCCGGCCGCCGGGGGAGACCGGAAGCGGCCATGTCCGCCCAGACTGCACCGCGCGGCGGCCGGCCCAGGACGCGCGGCCCCTCACGGTCCCGCCCCTCCCGCAGCGGGCTCCGGGCGGCGCGGGCGGGCTCGGGGCGGGGTCGGGGGGCGGTGCGGGCGGGCGGGTGAACGGGTGGACTGGCGGGCGCGGGCCCGCGGGGGCCCGCGCGGGCGGGGTGGGGCGGCCCGGCGCCGGGGGGCGAGCGGGGCCCTGGAGCGCGGAGGAGCG
>PVLD010012544.1:0-59819 GCA_004027595.1 Dinomys branickii | reverse complement strand
AAGACAGTTTTGGGGACTTTGTAGGCAAGTGGTCAAAACTGGAGTCCATACTCATAAGTGAAATAAATCAGCGGTACATGTGCAGGCAACGTATTGTATCACTGGTGTAAGAACCCGAGGGTGGGAATATAAAGTAAGAGACATGAAGGAAATCTGTTCAAAAACAAAGAACAGATGGGACGAGGGAAAGGAGAAAAGAGACAAAAATGCATCTGTGTATATATGAATATACATATATGCAGGAGGGCTAACATGGTTCTACTATTGTATTATATCACTTAATGCTAAGGAATAATCGATGACGGGTTATTTGATCAATCTTGTATGTCTGTATGTGTTATCTTAAACACACACTTCGAAGATATCAATATGCAAAGCAGCAACTATTGGTGGTTTTTTTTGTTTGTTTGTTTTGTTTTTTGTCTTTGGTTTTTTTGTTTTTTGTTGTTTTTCTATTGTTGAGAGGATTAATTGTCTGTCCAATTTTGCGTGTCTGTATATGGGTTCATAAATATACACTTCGAAGATATCAATGGTTAAAGCAATAACCACTGTTGAGTCCATGTCACCTTGTCTGTAGATCAGTTGTGATTGTTCTATTTTTTATGCTAATTTGTGTCTGTTTGTTAATATGTTTTTGTGCTTTTATTTTTTAAAAAATAAAAAAATAAAAGAATATTAAAGAGAAGTCTCTTGTATTTTCCATCTTTACCATTTTATTGTTCTTTCTTCATCTCTGATGTTTTTTTCTTTTAAAAATAAAAGAAATAAAATATATTAATAAACAGACATCCATTTACAAAATAGCACGAGAGCAATACAAACAATGCAGAGTTACAGAAAAAGTGGTAGGAAATTATCAATGGTTGTTGTATTATGTATTGATATCTTTAAAGTGGTTTCTCAGGAAAACAAATAGAGACATGCAATAATGATCGAACAGGTAATCATTAACTGTCCCTTTGAGTAAAGCAATAGAAGACAGTAGCACAACTGTTAGCATATCCTATATATACATACATACATACATAATTTCTCCTTCTTTCCTTTCTCTTTTCCCACACCCCAGTTGTCCATTACTTTTGAGCATTTTCCTTTCATTTCACAATGTCTGTCTACCTCCTAGTTTTTATTAACTCTTTCAGGTTCTTATACTAGTGAGACAATACATTGCTTACACATGTAGGTCTGATTTATTTCACTTATGAGTATGGTCTCTATTTGTGACCATTTACCTATAAAAGCCTCAAGTTTATCTTTCTTTATAGCTGAGTAATGTTTTTCTTCCAGAATCAGGTTCTTTTTGTCAGAGAAATTTTCTTCAACAACTATTATTTGAGCAGGTCTACTGGCTCTTAGCTTTTCCTTATTTGAAAATGTCTTTATTTTCTCTTCCTCCATGAAGAATTTTTCTGGATGTAAAATTTTGGTTTTATTATTTTTTCCTCCTGCACTTTAAACATTTTGTTTCACTTCTTTTGTGTTATGTAGTTTCTGATGAGAATGCCAGAGTTTTTAAATAATGTGTCATTTTTTTTTCCTGATTGCCTTCAAATGCTTTTCTTTGTCCTTGGTTTTAAAGTTTGTTTGCAAAGTATGTGGGCATGTACTTCTTTCCATTTCTCCTAGTGAGTTTTGCTAATCCTGAGTCTGTAGATTTATATCTTTCATCAAATTTGGAAATTTTAGCCATTGTTTTTCCACATACTTTTTTGTGTGCTTTATTCTTTTGTTTTGGATAACATTAATTATAGATCTTTGATATCATCCTCTAGGTCTCTGCAAGCTTTGTTCATTAAAAAATAACTTTTTTCTCTCCGTGGTTCACTTAGGTAAATTCTACTGTCTTCAGCTTCACTTATATACCATTATCTACTATCTTTATTCTTCTGTTGAGCCCATTTAGTAAGTTGGGTTTTTCAGTTTTGTGTTTTCTAGTTCTAAAGTTTCCACTTGTTGCTTGTTTATATGCTTGATTTCTTCACTGAGACTTTCTAGTTTTTCATATTTCAAGAGTGTTTGTCCTTACTTCTTGGAGCATTTTTCACAACCACTGTTTTAAAGTGTTCATCAGCTAATTCCCACACATGGGTCATTGTGGTATTGGTATTTTATAATTGTCTTTTGCCATGCAAAGTGGAGATTTCCCTAATTCTTCATATGCTGGTTTCTTTTGGGTGTGTCTCAGTTACTTTCTCATTGCTGAGCCATAATACCCCACACCCACAATTTAAAGAAGAAAGGTTTATTTTGGCTAACAGTTTGTAGAGGTTTTGGCCCATGGTCAGCTAGCTCCAAGGAGAGGCAACATGGCAAGGAAAAGAGGGCTCTTGGTGTGGCAGGCGGATTGCAGGGAAGAGACACAGAAGAACAAAGATAGCAGTTTTCTACTCGGGGAAAAATTGAGTAAACATATTTCACACTGAACGAAAATATTTGGGGACTCCGAAAATTAAATGATGGCTGGTGAGTGGGGAAGACCGGAACTGGAAGTACCATAGCACATGCGATGAATTTGGTACTTTTTCTCCAGTACACCCAAGCTGAACTGCAGACTGCCAGAATCCAGAATGCGGTCAGGAGAAGCCTAACTCTGGCTCTCACAGCAGGGGAAGGACTCCTAATGCTCAGAGAAAATGGAAGAAAATGCCTTTTCTTCTTTTTTTGCTTTACCCGTTTTTTTGTACTCAGCTCCTGAGAAATCCCCTGGTCGCATGGCAGAATCAGTAACAGTGATGGCAACAGGGACTGCAGGAGATGAGAGCAACAAAATGGTGAACATATGGGAAATACAAGAGACTTCTTTTTCATATTCTTTAAAAAGCATTTGACTATTAAAAGCAAAACAAATGAGAAAATATCTATAACGGACAAAAACTAAAACACAACTTATCAAAATTTATAGAAACAAACAAAAGTACCACTTACAGAAAGATATATAGCATTGAATACTCAGCTAAGCAAAAGTTCTCAAATCAATAATCTAGATTTCCACCTTAAGAAAATAAAACATGATGATCAAAAGAAACCAAAAACTCTCAGGTATAAAGAAAGATAAACTCAAGGCTTTTATAGGTAAATGGTCACAACTAGAGACCATACTCATAAGTGAAATAAATCAGACCTGCATGTGTAAGCAACGTATTGTCTTACTAGTGTAAGAACCTGAAAGAGTGAATTAAAACTAGGTGGTATGATAGACATTGTGAAATGAGAGGAAAATGCTCAAAAGTAATGGGCAATTGGGGTGTGGGAAAGGAGAAGGGAAAGAAGGGGAAATCATGTATGTATGTATATACAGCAGAGCTAGCATGGTAGTTGTACTACCGTCTTCTATTGCTTTACTGAAAGGAACAGTTAATGATTACTGCTTTGATCATTATTGCATGTCTCTATTTGTTTTCCTGAGAAACCACTTTGAAGATATCAATAGTAATACAACAACCATTGTTAATTTCCTACCACTTTGTCTATAACTCTGTATTGTTTGTATTGTTCTCATGCTATTTTGTAAACGGATGTCTGTTTGTTAATACGTTGTCTTCTTTTAGTTTAAAATAAATTTTAAAAAATAAACCAAAAGCTAACAAAATGAAAATTAATGAAATTGAGAACAGAAAACCAATGGGGGGATCAATGAAATAAAAAACTCAATAAAACTGTCAAATCTTTAGCTAGACTGATAGAGGGGACACCCTACAGATATGTCTGTGTACCTTCCCTCCTGCTTTAAATAAGTAGACATCCCTTCATCCCTCCTCCAGTCAAAGCGCCGTGCTCTGCAGCCCAGCTTCCACAAATTGCCATCCCTTTTTATTCCATCTCCCACTGATCTCCAAGGGTTCTGTGATGGTTAATTTGGGTGTCAACTTCACTAGATGAACAGCTGAGAAAGATTAGCTGAGAAAGTGTTACTGTTGGATGTGTCTGTGAGGGTGGTTCTAGAGGAAACAGGCTTAGGAGTTGTTGGTCTCAGTGGGGAAGATGTGCTCAGTGTGAGCAGGCATTATCCAATCAGCTGAGGACATGGATAGAACCACAAGGCAAATGAAAAGCAAAATCACTTTCTCTTCTAGATCTGGAACAGCCTTCTTTCCTGCCCTTGCAGAGCAGAACTTCAGGTTCTCTGGCCTTTGGTCTCTGGAACTTGCACCAGTCCTGTGAACCCCTACTCTGCCCTGGGTCCTCAGGCCCTCAAGTATGATTTGCCATCTTTCCATTCAGTAGCCATCAGCTACTCTCCACTGCCCACCGAAAGAGTCCAGACCTTTACTTAGACATGTAGGACCATCTAGAACTCTTCCTTCCCCACCTCCCACCAAGGTCTTCTGCCCATGGTTGACTTGGCTCCCAGGTAGGAGCTTCATGGCAGAAGAGTATGGCAGAGCTTAGTTCATGGTGGCAAGGAAGCAGAGCATGGGTACCATGCCAGAGAGGAAGGGGAGGGACCAGATGTAGACCTCCAAGGCCAGTCCCACCAAACTGCTTCCAGTTCTCAGAAGCTACAATGTGTTCCTTGCTTCCACACATTAGCCCATGGTCTTCCACTTCTCTGAAATGTTCCTCTTTGTTGTGTCTGCCACCTCTTAATAAACTCAATATAAGCATCTTCATTCTGTGCCTCCCCCCAGTATTGTCAACTATTCAGGTTTTTTGTGTCACCACTTCTCTAGTAGGACCCTGTCCCTGAGTCATGGTTGTATTTTCATGTAACTGTGTTTCCCTCTTTGAATTATGAACTTGAGAACTGGGACCATGACTGTTCCAGCATCTTAAGTCCCCAGTACAGTGTCTGTCACATCTCAGGTGCTTAATAAATGTTCATGCAATGAATAATTAAGGGGATGAATAAATGAGGTTCAGTTTAAAGTAATTTTTACAGTTAAATTTAACTTTGATATTTATTCAATATTTTAAAATTCTCGGACAAAATTATGAACTTGTGCAATATTTACTCTTCCTTCTTGTGATGAGGAAGGATGGAGAAATGGTGTTAAACCCAAGCCTTACAGAAGTGCACTCCCATGAATTCCTGGCTTGCTGGGAAAAGCTTCTTCATATTCAATCAACGAGCTTTGTGAGGGTGATACAGGGTGGCTGAGGTGCAAAAGGTTAAAGTGCCATGAATTCTTACTCGTAGAGAAAGACTAGCACAAGCTTCAGCTCTGGGAGATCAAAGAGCTGAGAGGACAATAATCAAGACTGATAATACTTGGGTGAATGAGATGAACAGCTTTAGGAAACATTATTTCAGTCTTTTATTTAACAGTAAAGGATGCAGGAGGTAGTCTTGCTTCCCCAAGCGCTTCCCTTCTGGATCCCCAAAATGCAACTAGACAATATATTACACAGGTTTTATGTTAACTGTATTTCATCAATACTTCCTATGAATTACCATCCATCTGTGTTGAATGTTGTAATTCTTAGCTAACTAGATTATTTAATTAATAAACACATCATACCATCTCTAACCAATTTATACAAGTGGAAGTCCCTGTATATTAAAAATAACAATACCCTGATACCAGTGTTATCTCCTCTGAACTATGATGAGTTATTGTCATAGTTTGGGTGCTCTCCAACTTTATCTGTGCTAGGAGCTGGCCTCCCAGGGTGGGTACGTGGAAGGTAGCAAGAAGCTGGAGTGAAGCAGGACTTTGCTTCACTAAATTGAAACCAGAATCAAGAAAGCTACAGAGGCTGATGAGAGCAGTAAAGGAGTCTGCATCTGTCTCAGCTCCCTTCATGGTGTCAGTTTTGGTAGGATATAGAAGCAGGAATAGGGAGCCTCCCTCTCCATGAATCTGGAGGTCAGGGACATAAGGTCACCTTCTGAGCTGAGCCGGTAAAATCCACACACAATGGATATGATTAGCTGCCTGCTAGAGAAATCCAAGAGACTGAAATGGGTGGACCTCACGAAACCGAAATCAAGGTTGGCAATTTGAGTGTAATCAGAGGAAGCCAGGTCCAGAATGCAAAAGAAATTTAGTAGGAGAAACTTAATCAATTGTATTGTATGTTGCCTCACAGAAGACTGTGTGAAGGTAGGTAGAGGTGGACATAGTAGGGCTGGACAGGAGAGGTGGTCAGCTTGAGAACAGAAATGAGAGCTCAAAGAATCATAACTTGGCAGTGCCCACCTAAGTGCTATACAGAAACAGACCCTGCCCTTTATGCCCTGTGTCTGCTGAAGAAGCCGCCTCTGCTGTGGGACAGTAGTGCCTCCACTGGGCTCTACCTGGCACTCAAAGTACACCTGCACAGCATTCATGTTCATCTCTTCTTGCATTTCTAGGGCTTCTCTGAATGGTGGACACAAGCCCCCTGTCCTGGGAAGAAGATACATCTCCCAGTGTAAACTGATAAGATGGCTAGAAGATGAGGCCCTTGCACTTGACTGATTTGAGAATTTCCTGGATTCTAAGATCCTGATGAAGGTAAATGGTACAATTTGGAACGTGGTCATCTCCTCAAGCAGATGCCGCCTGCGGAACCCCTCGACAGGCAGCACGACCTTCTCCCAGAACACACCGATGGCATTGCCATCAGCTCCTTTCTGGACTGAATAGACAGCACCACAGCATCCAGTGGTGGCCGGTAACCTTCGACCCCAGCCAGCCCAATGCCTATGTTTATTTATTTATTTTCCTTTAGGTGCTAAGAATCAAACCCAGGTACTTAGATACATAAGGCAAGTGCCCTACCACTGAGCTACACTCCCCAGCCCAGTGGATTATTCTAAAATGAAGGTTTTATTGCATTTCCTTCACTACTCTAAAAAAAAAAATTCACAAATAATAATACACCTATTTTAACATTGAATAAAAATAAAAACGCTGATAAAGAGGAAAAATTTATACTTAGATAACATGCAGTAGAGTATGTTTTGCTTAAGGTTGACTGACTAGAAGGCATAATAGTATAGTAGCTTTGAGAACACAGTGAATATGACAAAGACCAGCGTAGACAGAGGTGTGTTGCTACCGGAAATACTAAGAGTGATGTTACTGACGTAAGTGCTTTTCTGGCATTGTGACTACTGTCAGTAGAGCACTAAGCCAAACAAAGAACAGTCTTCTCTTGCTTTAAAACTGCTTGGAGGACATTTACTGAAAAAAATATATATTAGATTTTTGCAAAAATAATTTGGGAATCCAAGTGAAATTAGGTTGATTTCCTCACCCCAATAATTGTAAGTGGAGTTTACACAGGCTTGTCCCGTGTGACTTTCAAAGGTGACACAGGACATGTGACTTCTCTTGATTGTGCTGTGCGTGACTGG
Organism: Dinomys branickii; assembly: GCA_004027595.1. NCBI lineage: Eukaryota > Metazoa > Chordata > Mammalia > Rodentia > Dinomyidae > Dinomys > Dinomys branickii. Next base: position 52,534 of record PVLD010012544.1, on the reverse strand, counting down.
ACAGCTCGTGTCCTTGGTTCCCCCTCTGTAAATTCCCTGGCGTCACCCCTAGTAATTATGACAACCAAAAATGCCCCTTCACCTATCCAGTACCTCAGCTGGAAGATGGTACCACTGCTGCTGGGAGGTGCTGGGTGAAGTGAACAGGAATCAGCATGAGACTAACCTGCCCTGTCCTAGGAGGGCACAGTGATTCCATGGCCAGGCAGGACAGAGAGATCCAGCTGACAGGGAAAAGGGACATGACACACTGTGTTGGGTCACGTGTCTAATCTAGTGGGAGAAGCAGAGTTCCAAATGGGACCATACGTCAGAATTTAAGAGGGAAAAACAGAGTAAGCGTTCACCATAGGAACTCAGCCCAGTGCGTGGGGAGGGCCATGCTAGAAAGCACTGTGACTCTGGGGTGTATGGACATCTAGGAGCTATAATTTTGATCTTACATGTTTACCAAAGGCCATATGTCACCAGCCTGTGGTGCTACTGGTTGGTGGTAGAACCCATAGGGGTGAGGCGTTAGCTGGAGGAAGTTGGGTCTTTGGTAGATGCAGCCTTGGAGGGCACACCTTGTCTTGTCTCCCTTCTCTCTTGGCTTCCTGTCCTCCATGAGGTGCACAGACCTCCTCTGCCATGTGTTCCTGCCGTGATATACTCTGCAGCGATAGGTACAAAGAAACAGGGCCAAGTGATCACAAACAGAAACCTCTGGCCAGGGAGATAGCTTAGTGGTGCAAGTGCCTGCCTGGAAAGTGCAAGGTCCTGAGTTCGATTTCCGGTACCAAAAAAAAAAGGGAAACTTCTGAAGCCATGGGCCAAAAGCAATTGGTCCTTGTTATAAGTTGCCACAGTGACTGAGAGTTGATAATACATCAGGTTTTTTTCTTTTTACCTGAAATCTCAGACCTGGCTGAAATGGAAGAGTTAGGATCCACACAGGAACCCAGAGGCATTGACTGTTCCTGGAACTTGAGTCTGGGAATATGACTTATTTCCAAATTCCTCATGCATGGCCCCTGTCAGAAATGACTCAGTGTCAGGCATGAATTCAAGTCTTCTCCAGGAGCAACGCCTGTGAAAAACGCAGAGGCTTTGAGACCAACAGCCCCGATTTATCAGTGCTTGAAGAGGGGATGTCTATACCCTGAGCTTCAAGTTCCCTGTAGGACTTTTTTGGCTCTCACTTTAACACAAATGAATCAATTCATTATTCAAACAAAAAAAGAGAATGAGACGCGGACGCCATTAGCAAGCGTGCCTACCCCACCCCTGCTGCATTTATCTATTGGCTTCCTCTGGGTGGACACAAAACAGCTGCTTGGAATGCATATTTGCAGTCCATTTCCAAAAGTGGGGTCAGTAAGGTGTGGCCATAAATTCAGGCAATGTTTACACTGACTACCACAATTTACAAGGCTAAGTACATAATTTTTCTTGGAGCCCAGACTGAGTTCAGCCCTACAGTCCGTGCTTTGTGACTCAGAGCCAAGCAGAGCTCACGCAAATCTGATATTCCCTGAAGACCATCTGGACAGGATGATGGCTCATCTCCTACGTTCTGTTCCCAAAGCCCCATCCAAGACAACTATCTCATCTATGCTCAGGATTCAGATTACATGATCTTTTCCTCCATGGGTTGATCAGGCTCCTTTGGGCATACTCTTCCTGGAAAATTGCCCTCAGTTCAATTACAACCTTTTCAGAGGTCCCATTACTGCATTTGCCCACGTTTATTGTGGTGGAAGGTCACGCACATGGGGGGGTCCTGGGAAGAATTGTTCAGAGTATAGTCTTGCGTGGAATGAACTGTTAGCAAATTGAGGCTTAAAGAGAAAGGAAAGTGTTCAGTGAAGGAGAAAAAGATATTTCCATTTTAGCATATAAAAAGAGAGAAGGGAATAAATTATCCACAATTACAGAACAATAGAGGAGGTAAGCTGACTTTTCTTTTCAGAAGCTTTGACGCAATCAGGCTTAAGATAGTGCAGATTTACACTCCCGAGGTCCTGAGCCGCTCTGCTGGCCTCTCGCCTGCTCCCCGACACTGTCTGTCCCTCTGTGCTTTCTCATTGTCACCTAAGGGCTGCCATCCCCCTGGCTCAGCCTGGCTCTGCCCCTACCACGGAGCTGAGGGCCATGTACTTCATGGTTGATCTCTCAGTGCCACAGACAAAGGCTTTGATTCCTTCTCACTAATACATTTCTCTAAACTTTTTTCTGTGTGAATGTGTCCTTTGGATTTTCTTCCTGTGTATTTGGATTTAACTTAGACCCACCTCCCTGCTTGCATTCCTTCACGGTTTCCTACGGCCCACAAAATCAAGCCCCAGCAATTATCCTAGCTCTCCTGTGCTGAAGATACCAGTATGTAATGGAGCCACCATTGTTAATTCGTATCATTTTGTTTTGAGGTCATGTGTCATTTTTGTGTTGTTTTGATTTTGTCTTCATTGTTGTTTTGTTAGTTTTTTAATTTTTAAAATTAAAAAAATCAAGTCCAAGTAAAGTTATGAATACTGTATAGTGTTCAAGACCCTCTGTGGTTTGCCCTAGCCAGTCTTTCTAACAATTCTACATCTCTGGTCAAAATGAAAGAAGTTGTGTAAAGCAGTGGCTGAGCACATAGCATCAGGACTCAAGTCCTGGCTCAGGTACCATAAGCTGTGTTCTCGGCTAAGTTGCTTAAACTGCTGCATGCCTCAGTTTCCCCAACATAAAAGTGGAATAATAAGAGTAATAATTTAAATTGTGTGAGAATCAGGAGAATTAATAAATATTAGGTGTTGAGAACCATACCTGCTGTGATTATCGCTACCACTCAGAGCAATCTTGACTTTTTCTGTCTTTATACATTTTCTGTTACCAATTTCTGAAATGCTCTTTCCTTTTATTAATTCTCCTAAATTCCATCATTTAAAGTCTTACCAGGGCTGGGGATATAGCTCAGTGGAATAAGCGCCTGCCTAGCAAGCGCAGGGTCCTGAGTTTGATCCCCAGTACCGCAAAAAAAAAAAAAAAGAAAAAAAGAAAAAAAGAAAGTCTTACCAAATTCTTCCTCTTTGATGGCACAAAGTGCCTGCCTGTCAAGTGCAAGGTCCTGAGTTCAATTCCCAGTCCAAAAAAAGAAAACATTAAAAATAAAAGAATTCTAAAGTCCTACCAAATTCTTCCTCTTTGATAAACTTCTCTGAACTCTTCAATTCACAGTTCTTTTCTGTTTTCCACTAGTTCTTAGTGATCTAATTTAGTGATTTTGCAAATAGCCTTTTTTATTGGGAATTGAACTCAGGACCTTGTGCTCTCCAGGAAGGTGCTGAAGCACTGAGCTGTATCCCTGACCCCCAAATAGCCATTTATTGTGCCATGAAACTTCTTAAATTGCTGCTTTGTGACAGTAACTTTGAATATAATTTTGCCTGTTGCCCTCCTCCTCACTGATGAGTTTGTGCCTTTTTTGAAGGCAGAGCTTCTCTGCCTCTTTCAGTGAAGATTAAAGACTGAATGTAGGGCCTTCACACTAAGCTATATGTTCAGCTCGTTTGATATTTAAATTTTTATTTAAAAACCCTTTTTGAGACAGGATCTAACTAAATGGCCCAGGCTGGGCTTGAACTTGCAGTCTTTCCACTTGGCTTCTCGGAGTGCTTGGATTCTAGGTGTGCATCACCATCCCTGGTTTCAGGTTTGTCTTCTCACAGAGATCAGTACCTGGTACCTTGTGTTTCCAACAGCAGCTCAGTAAACTTCTGTTTATTTGAACTGAGTTCATTCACAGGTTGTGTGCAAGTTTGCAGGTTCCTTTTGGAAACAGGGCAGGAAAAGGGGCGTAGAGGAGTCGGAACCCTTGTTCCTTGTGGAACATTTGTAAATGTTCAGGAAAAGGCAGCTAGAAGGACTCTTAGAACAGCAGTTTAGGCAGATTTAGGAAGGCAGGGCAGAGTCTCCTTGAACAGCTACAACACACAGAGTCCCAGGCGGCAGCTGGATCCATAAAGAAGTGCTGCAGATTCTAACTTTTCTTCCTTGGCTGCTCAGATTTGCTCTGGGCTGGAAACCTTCATCACCTAAGACTTGTAGTTCAGATTTTTCAGTAAATTCCTGGTTGGCCTTGGACTCCTATCAGAGCCTGCGCTTCCCCTCATCTAGCAAGGTGGGTGTCAGACCAATTCGTGATTCCCCAGGCCCTTGCTGACTCCAATATCCTGGGCTCTTTCTCGTGGTCATTGGCGTGGGGGCAGAGTAGGGAGACAGAACTTCCTTCTGCTGCAGTTCAGGGTCTTCTGCCTGCTAAGGACCAATCAGAGTTTTGGCTGGCAGAACTCAACTGAGCCTGTCCCAGAGGTATGGGATGGTCTCATTTTATTGGGAGTGACCCTGCTTGCCACAGTCTTGGAGTCCCTTTCCTTCTCTACCCCATAGGGAAAGTCAGAACCTGGGAAACCAGATAATGGAGGAAGGCAGGGGTAGTAAGGGTCAAAGAACTTAAGCCAGGGCCATCTCTATTTACTGGGTCCACAGCGGTGCCTCTAGGTAATTACTGAGTGTTCCCTCCCTCCTGTCCTTCGTGAAAGGACTGATGTCACGGTTGTTGATGACGGCAGAGGTCGGGGAGATGAAGCAAGATTTCACTGGGGCTTGGTGCCAAGCGTGTGCATGTGGCCAGAGAATCCATCCGGGCCTTGGGCTTGGCTTATTGGTGCCTTCTGCTGCCTGCCTCTCCTCCCACTGTCAGAAGGTCACCCAGATGCCCTGGCAGCCTTGCTCAGATACTCCTGGCTGTTCTTTCCTCTGGCACTGCCTCTCCCTCCCAACTGAAACCCACAGTAGCCCCGCTACCAATTCTCCTCTGCTCCCTCAGCCAAGGCAGTGGGCCTGCTTCTTACTTACCTCAGGCTCTTTGGGCTGAGATCTGCCAGGCCCTGGCCTCCTGTCTGTAAGACCATCTTGTGCCTGGAAAGTCATGCTGAGCAGGAGGGTACTGCAGCTGTTGCTGCTGCCACCATGGGGTATGGTGCTGTTCTAGGAGTGGGGGCCAGAGTACCAGGCAGGAATGTGCAAGGATACCAGTTGTAGAATAAGTGGTCAAATGTGGAAAGAGACATCTGTGCCCCCAAGCCGTGTTCACATTGCAGCTTTCCTTTCCCTCTCCTTGGCAATAACAGCTAGGTGCTTGGCTCTGTGATACTGGCTGGAGGGAGGGGAAAACACATGGCCCAGACCTCCAAGGAATCTGCAATCTGATCAGAGAAGCAAGATGTGCGCACATTTCCAAGCATTCAAAAGGGCAGCAGAAGGGGATTGTACTCTGGCATCTATATTAAGCTTAAGAATCTAAAAACCACAAGTTAATTTTTCTGGGAAGAAGAGCTATAATTTTTTGATTTCAAAGGCAGAATGGGTTCCTATTTCCCAAAAGGACAAAGACCTCAGGTTGAATGACCTGGGCTGAAGTCTTAGGTTGCCTCTTGCTATCTGTGTGGTAATAAATTGCTTCACCCCATCCTGGCCTGGTCACACAGACCTGTACTCCCAACACTCTGGGAGGCTGAGGGAAGAGGAACGCAAGTTTGAGCCCACCCTGGGCAATTTAGTGACTTAGTGAGAACCCATCTCATAATTTAAACAAGAATTTTTTTTTTAAGAGCTGGGGTTGTAGCTCAGTGCAAAGGTCCGAAGTTCAATCCCAAGTACTGGAAAAAACTTGCTTAGCTTTTCTGATCCTATGTCTTAATCTCTGAAACAGGAGAAATAATTTCTGACCCACTCATCCCTTAGGGTGGCTGTGGAAATGTTTTATAAGACATAAAGCACCACATAGGTGAAAGGTATCATTAATATGTGCAGCTGAAATATAAAACCATATAAAATGATAACATATAGGGCTTATGTCTAATCTAGTATTTTCCACTTCCAGACAATGAAAGCATGGGAAGTGGCTCAGGGACAGACAGCTAAACTGAGGCACAGCCAAGACCAGAGACCATTGTTTTCAGGGCTGTACCCTGGAGCTGTGAGCAGGGACAGTCCCAGAGTGTCCAGTGCAGCTCTCTGCCTCAGGGGTCCTCACTGGCAGGCAGGGCCTCTTGCACCCTCTGCTTCCTAGAAAATACCATCTGCTAAAACAAACCCTGAGTAATCTACCGCCTCCCTCTACTCTGATCCAGTTCCATTTCTGTCCCCTACCACCAGTCAACTCCTGTGGAAATGGTTCCCAAAGGGACTGGATTTCAGGTTACATCACTGCCACAGAACTGAGGACCATGGAAGAGACCCAAGGGTAAGCGGGGAGCAGCTCCTGAGGGAAGAGTGACGGTCCTAATAGCCAATTCGAACATTTCAGATAAAATTCTCATGAACAAGAGCTTTCTAACAAGTCATTGCCAAGATGGCACACACATCTGTAAGACAGACAACGAGGCACAAGCTCAGGGGACAAATAACACAAAGGCTTGAAGGGAGTCCCTGCACACCGGTGGGGCCTTTCCTCTGTCCGGTTTTCTCTAGCTACTGCTGAGGGCCTGGAAAGCTTGAGTTCTTCTATTTTCCAATCTAGAAAACAACCCAGGAAGTTAGCTCCCTCAGGCCATGCCTCGGGCTCTACGCTGAATGTTACCTGCAGCATTGCTGATCACGAAGGTTATGCTCTTTCAATAAATGGCTCCAGAAGGAAGAGCCCAGCCATTCTCTCTGACCCATTCTACTCTTCACTGCTGTCAAATCATGATTTTTTTTTTTTTGCAATACTGGGGGTGAATCCAGGGCCTCCTTGTACGAGGCCAGCCTTCCACCTTTGATTTGATCCCAGCCATCAGATCTTGACAAGCAGGCCTCCGCGTGACTTCCAGACACCCCACTGTCAGTTTATCTTCACTTCCTCTGGCTCCTCCTAATTACAGCTGGGATTAGCCACTCCTCAAGGTTTCCCCTTGAAAGTATGCTGTTAAATATTGGCCCATAATGAGCCCCCTGAACCTATACTTATCCAGACCCGGCAATTTTAGAAAGATTTTATTCACTTGCCTGTTTAATCACATTCTGCCCAACCATTCTATAACATCTGCTACCTGATCACAGCTTCCCCCTCCCCACAGGGTCCAACTCTGCTAGCGGCCCACCTCTCCTCCTTACCTCGGGAAAAACCGACATCTGAACAGCTGTGTAAGCACAAGATGTTTAATTTGGGAACAGTGTCTGTGGGAAGGAATGCTTTGTTAGCTTCCAAAGTAACGCAAAGTTTAATTTAGAAGGGAATATACTGTGACCTTTTTTTTTGGTTCTGGAGCTCACGGAGATTGTAGATGGCACTGCAGAGGCAGCCCGGCTAATGATGTCGGCGTTCTGCGGCAGCAGGTTTGCCTGTAGCCGTTTCATTTTCAGTCTTTAGAGATACAATGGATCCAGGCACGGGAAGCTTTGGCTCCCCAGGTACAAGGCCTGGGTCTCATTCAGCATCTCTGTACGGCCAAGGCCTGCCAAGGGTAAGCAAGTGGAAAGTGTTTTTAAATGTGGAACTGCACCACATTGTCTGTCCTCTACTCCTTACCTTGCTCTTAAACATGGTCGAATCAGGTTCTGGGGCTAGGAAATGATAGCAGCTACCAAGCACAGAGCAAAGCAGGGGTGCTCGGATCACACTGCTGCTAAATTCTTGACACCTGGAGAAAGCTGAAGTGCCAAAGTGCTAAAGTGCCTGTCGTGTCCTATGAGATCGGATGTTAGTCTTGCTTTCATGGACACATATAACTAGGACCTGAAAAACAATGGGAGCATAACTGGAACAGGATTTGGAGACAGGGACCGTGGAATGTAGGAATCAGGAGGTTCCATCACCCTGACTAGCACAGCAGCAGTATTTGGCTCTGGAACTGAGCCGGGCTGTTTTTGAGTGTCTCTGCCCCTGAGTCCTCTGTGGGCTCCAGGCAAAGCCACCTTTGCTCATCTTACGGGCCCAGTCACATTTCCGATTCTGTCACCCGCTAACATGGGGGCTTGCGTCAGTGATAATGGAAGTTTAAGCTGAGCAATGGCATGAAATTATAGGCAGAGCTTTAACTGGAAAGTACGCGAGAAGGCAGGGAAGGGAGTCCAGTGGAGCAGCTGGCGGTAGCACACCTCTGATGAGGAGGGTCAGACTGGCTCTTTCACACAAAGCAATAGAAACCAGTTCTGTGGGGGTTGTGGTGAGCTGGAGTCCAGTTGATCACGATCTCATTTCTGGTCTTATAGGGCCGGAGAAACACTACAGCTTCAGGGCTGGTTTGGGGCCTATGAACTAACTGTCTTTGTGGCAGGCTGAGTCGTGTGAGGATCCACTTTTCCTGGGATCCAGCTGATTACAGGTTTAGGACGACAGCTGGAGACTTGTAAGCACCACCCCAAGCAGGGAGAGGTGTGGAATTGAAAGCTGTAAACGTGGTGTTCCGGATTATACCTAGACGTCCCGCAGAGCCTCCTGCTTCACGGGTGGGGCTTTCCTCTGGGAGGTGACTGGATCAAGGCGGTGCTACCCTTCTCCCGGATCTGTCCACTGAGGAGGTTATACGTAATGTGCTCTTGGGAGGCAGGGGCTGCTCAAAGAGGTGGGCCCTCGGGCGCGTGTCCAGGAAGAGTCCATCTCCCTCTGTAGCCCATCCTTCTTTCCCCATATCATGCCCCCTGCCCCGCCTTCCTGCCTTGGAGCCAGCTGGTTATGGACTGGAATGTGAGACCGAATAAACCTCTTCTCTTTTAAACTGTGAGTATAGGGTGTTGTGTCCCGGTGGAAAGTAAACTGACCCAGCTGGCAGTGGCCGTCCCTGTGACTCCGGAAATTACTTATTCTTGTCATGGTGGCTTCAGTCTTGAAGGGGGGTTGAGATACTAGTTAATTTAGGGCTAGTGAACTTTATTCTGCCAACTTTCCCCAAATGATTAACGTATCTGCCCCCAAAGTTTTAAGGTAATAAAAGACAAAAAGTGAAGCTCAAGCTTTGTTTTCTTAGTCATATATTGAACATTTGTAGGCCCAAGTGAAAAGTCACAGGTTTCAGCAGAAATCACTTTTAAGTCTTTGCGCCTCAGAAGAAAACACAAATCCTGCTTTTATTGAACAACAGGTTAAGGGCCCAGGAGTGTGTTTGTCCTCCGTTCCCATAGTGGCCTCTGACTACATCATTGCCCCAGAGCCCAAACACCCACACGAGAACTTAAGTCCCATTCTCCCCAAGGCCTGAGAGATAGAGAGTCACTGGGATAAGCAAAGGCCAGTTTGGAGGAAAAGACAATGAAGATCACCAAGAGAAAAATCTCTGTGAATGAAGAAAGGTTCTCTGGCAAGAGTAGGCCAGACTAGCCAGAGAAACTCCGTGTCTGCGGACAAGGAGCCTCAGGGTGAGGCTTTGGGTCTACGATTTCTCACCTGAGTCCCTCAGTCTCCTATCCCAAGTTCCAGTATGTTCTAGAAATGAGGCGGCTGTCCTGTTCAGAAAACCAAACAAAGACCGCACAAAAAGCCCCATTAATAGAGTTACAGCTGTTGTGGTGGAGGCATCGCTTGTAAGTGACCCGGAAGAACTGCTGCTGCCGGGTCAGCACTGCAGGACGAGGGCGGGGGGCACCAGGGGGCACCAGAAAGACTGTGGATGACAAGGGCACCCCACGCGGACAGAGATATGAACGCCAGGATGCACAGCCGTGAGGCAGCAGCTAGCCGTTTTAGCTTTACATAATAGTTTACATTTTGTTTACAGTGTTAGCTTGTGCCCCAGCTTTAAATCTTTCAGAGAGCAGCCTGTGGGTGAGCTCATCTCATATTTTTCATTAACGTTTATTAATAGGCCAAGGACGGTGCAGAAAAACAAAGGCGCACAGAGCGAAGCACTAGCAGAGAAACCCCGGATGACAAAAGGATACATACAAAGAAATAGCGCCCGTACCCGAGGAAAGATGTGGGACACAGAAGACAAACAAAGCCATTTGGTTCTAGAGAGAGATTCCAGGAAGCTTATTAAGACGGAGTCCTGGAAGATGCTAGTTAGATCCCCTGGGATGGGCTTCAAGCCGCCCGGGCTGAAGCCTGCCGGGGTTCAGAGCCTAAACCACAAACGTTCTTTGTTTTTTGTCCCGGAGTTTGGCTCCTGGCAACCTGCGCGCCAAGATTCTGACGCACGGCCTGAGCGCCCCCTGCTGGCCACTCTTCAGAACGTCACCCTCTGGAGCCAAAGTGCAACCGGATTACGTAACTCTTCAGCTTCCCGCCCCCCCACCCTCTGCGCCTTAAAACAAAAAACAAAAAACACCAAATTCTTGGTTTCTCCAAAATCTGCTGAGGCTTACGCGTTCTGCCTGTCAAGGTCCTAAGGCCCAGAGAGGGCAGTCCCGAGAGATCCACGCTAATGAGATCTCCCCAGCTGAAAAATCTTTTATTGAGCACGTGCCACATCAAAAGTGCGGCGGAAGGCCTGAAAAGGGATCTCCTCCGTCCTCTAGGCTGCTTCCCTTAAAAGAGACTGTGGACTCGAGCTGGCCCTCTGGGCTGCGGGGAAGCATGCCCCCGCCCGCGTGGAGGGGCACCAAGGGCCCTGCGGCGGCTCACCCCGCTTTCCTTTTCCTCTCCCCGCTTCCTCTAGGTCTCTCGTTCTGCACCAAGAGGAGGAATTGTACCGTGCAAAGCCTTGTGGGCAGGGGAGAGAAACACGGCTCCCCCGACGCCCAGCGTATTCGGCTACTAGGAATGGCTTTTATCTCAGGGAGGAAGAACAGGACCCTGGAGTCGGTAGCCCCAGGGCACACGGGTGTCCCCCTGCCGCGGTGGCTCTGGGTCAGTGATGAGGCCGGCCGGGCCCCAGGCGGTGACCCCCACTCCGGCTGTCCACGGGCATCACTGGGGGGGGGGGGGAGCTGAGAAGAGGTCCTGCGCTCTGGCTAGGAATGTGCTCACCCCAAGGAGGCCACCTCCTCCCTGCCTCGGGGACAGGGTTCTCGTCAAAGTCTCCGAATGAAACCGCCAGAAGGGATCCCCGTTCCTTTCTTAACTGCGGAGAGCAACCCTCAGTTAACTGCTCTGTGGAGAGCAGCGACAGACCCCAGGGAAGTCCGTCCCTGTGCTTTAGGTCTCTTGTTACTTGCTCGGCCGTGGGGCACTTTCTTCCTCTTGTCCACCCTCCCTCCCCGGCTCCCCTGTCTCCTTTTGCTCCCATCGTGCCATGGACCTTTTGCTCTCACTGCCCGTGGTGGCCCCCTTTCCTATTGCTCCTAGATCTGCTACCCTGGTCACGGTGCTGATGGGGAAGGACGGGGCAGAAACATGTCTGCTTGCGGCCCCCACATGCCCGGTGCCCTGCAAGGGTCTAAGAGTTGGCTCACGCAACCACACAGCTCTGGTGATCAGGCCCTAGGGCTTCTCCTGCTCAACATTCAGTCTGCAAACCATCTCTGAAAGATCACCAGCCAGCTGAGAGCCCGTAAGTTCTATCACCTCCTACCTTGAATAGCCCTTGTGCTCTTCGACCGTACGAAAGCATTTTAGTGGCTCTCAAGTCGATAGGAACAGAAAGACCTTGGCAGGCGCTGTGGAAATACGAATAAGGGTTATTTACTGCAAATGAAAGCGGTTCGGAGATAACCGGAACCGGCCCAGTTTTGTTTCTGCGAGATACAAGACAGAAAAACCCCACAAATGCTAAAGAACATAAGGAGAATGCTCTGCAGAAGATGCTGTTTTTCGATGCTTCTCTAGCTGAATAAATTATAGCAATTTCTAAAGTGCTCCTGAAAAATTAATTCAGATTTTAGAAGGAAATCTGCTCGACCACCACAATTGTGGGTTTTTAGCAGCTCTAGGCCAGCAGGGGGCAGGCTTCAGTTATAAATGGGAGACGGCAGCGCAAAGAGCTGGTTGTAAACTGTTCATTCCGTGTTGAAAATATCTACTTTGGGCCTGTGCACACGCCCAGACACCATAGTCCAACCTTGATAGGCTGAACGAGACTATATTTCAAGTAACCAGCTAGCTCCTGGATATAAAATTTTCTTTAAGGTGAAAGCCGGGGCGGAAGAGGCGGGCTCTGGGAGCGCAAGTTGCTGCTCAAGGTGCAGCCCCTGCCGCGGCTTCTCGCTGTCCTCGGCCTGCCGCTGCCGCTCAGAGTGCCGGGAATGGGGATACTTGGGCCTGTGTTCGACTGGGGAAGGCCGGTGATGGGTCAAAGACTTGGTGACCGAGTCTTGCGGTTGGGCACGCCCTTGTTTAAGGAATATGGGCAAACCCTGGCAGACGAGGACCGCTGGGAAAGTTTCCTTAGGGTCTGGCTAGCTTAGCACGCACTGCTGGGAATATGCCCAAGAGAACTGAAAACCTCTACCTACCCAGAGCCTTGTGCTCTGATGTTCACGGCGCCATGATGCAGCACAGCCAAAAGGCGGAAATAAACCCGCTGTCTGCTAAAGGGTGAGGGTCTATCTGCGTAATGGAAGGTTATTCCATCGTAAAAGTGAAGCACTGCTGTATTACAGCAGGGATGCAGCACGTGCCAGGAAGACCACGTTCTGTGTTTATGTGAAATACCCATTTATGCCATTTATGGGAAATGTCCGGAATAGATAAATCCATAGAAACCAAAAACACTAGTTATTCCTGAGAGGTAGTGGAAGAGAGGGATTGGGGACTGGCTCCTAATAAGAATGGAATTTCTGTCGTGCATGGTAGTGTGATTCTAGCACTTGGGAGGCTGAGGCAGGAGGATTGTTGCAAGTTCAAGGCCAGCCTGGGCTACAAAGTCATTTCAAGGTCAGCCTGAACTATGTAGTGAAACCCTGTCTCAAAAAAAAAAAAAGGGAATTTCTCTCTGGAACGCTAAGAATATTCTGAAATTAGACAGCCATGTGATGATGGTTGTACTACTCTGTGAATAATCTAAAAGCCACTGAATCGTACACATCAAAAGAGTGAATTGTAAGTATGCAAATTTCATCTCCCTAAAACTATTACTTAAAAAGAAGATTTGGGGCACGATCAATATTATAGGGAGAAACTCATTAGGGAACACGAGAATATAAAGAGAATATTTGGCCCCGGGGAGAGCCAGCCCTACTTCCGTTAAAAAAAAAAATCACCATTCGATGAGAACAGGTAGAATTACTGAGGGTTGGAGACAGTGCAGGAGGCGAGTTGACCACAGGGCCGAGCCCTCCCGGCACCTTCTCCAGCCGACCACCTGTAAGGAGAGTGGCGCTGGCCGTGGTGATGTGGGGGCCGTTCCAGGCATAGCAGGAGGGCTGCAAATGGCTGGTGTCACGGGGACCTCCTGTGCAGAGGGAAATAAGAGAGAATCACACTCTTCAGGCCACAGTAACAAGGAAGAAAGACTCCCAGGATCTCAGCAGGGGCAAAGACGGAAGGTGATAATAGGCAACTCGCCAGCTCAGCTGCTGGGACCCTCAGCCTCACACTGCAGTTCCAAGTGTATTATCAGCGGTGCCCGGGAGAGGCAGAACCTGCTGTTCTTTCCCTCTGCCGCCCCCACAGCCCTTGCAGAGACTGAGCCCAGGAGGGCGTGTAGTCAATACTTAAGGAAAGTGGCGCCCTGGAGAAACGGGCAGGCATACAACTACCAAGTTCTAGGGAGCCACCCCGGGGGACTGGAGCCACAGGCGAGTGCGGCCTGGTTGACATTTCAGAGAGGAACTATCTCGGAGTGACGGGGACGGGAGGTTTTTCTAAAATTCGCCTACTTTTTTTTTCTCCCAGAATCACCCTGCCTTGATGAGTCCAGAGGCATCAAGCATGGAGATGTCCCAGGCGTGCCTTAGCACGCCCATCCATGATACAGGCTTGATACGCCTGTCCTCTCTGACCTTCCTCCAATTTCTGGACAGAAACTGCAACAAGGTGTCCCTGTGCACTACTGAGTCAAAATTTGTTTTATTTTTAGGATCATCTGTGGAGAAACTAGGAAGCACTGTGGAGAAACTCCACGCAAGTGTTACCTTTGAAAATTTGTGTTTACTCATTAAAAAAAAATACCTTCCTGTTCTGTAATTGCTCACAGCGATCAGGCAAAGATACTAGAGTATGATAAAATATTTTCCAGTCCTATGTTTTTCTCCAAGTCTATTCCTCTGGGTGAATGTCACGCATTTTAAGAAACCAGGGAATATGTCTAACTATGTCTTACAAAACTTTCTTTAGTTAGATCCAGTCAGGGATGGGAATGTGGTAACTAATTATGTAGTTACTGTTTCAAATAAGCATTAGAGTGAAAATTCCTAATGCTTCTAGCTACACTGTAAATAAAAAGTTGGAAACAACTGGTGAAATAATGATTAGTTTTAATAATTCTATGAGTTCAGTTGGGAATGGGAGATCTGGGTTTCAACCTGACCTTTTCCTTCAGTGAATCCTTTAGTGAAAGTATATTGATCTCCTACACTCTACTAGGTACTGTGTTAAACACTGACAACACAGGCAGGTGAGGAAGATAGTCACTCTCAGTTCTAAGGCCACAGTAAATACTTGCTGTCTTAAAAATGCTACTAAACCTCTCTGTGTCTAGACCTGTACAGTGGGAAAGAAAATCATTTTTTAAGTCATTAGAAGGACTACATTGAGTCCATTAAGCAAAATGCTTGGATATTACATTTAAAAAATGTTCCAGGCTGAGCATGGCAGCACACATCTGTCATCTCACCAACTCTGGGGGGTGGGTGGGCTGAGGCAGGAGGATCCCAAGTTTCAGCCCAGCCTGGGCAACTTAACAACTTAGCGAGATCTTGTTTATGAATACATAAATAAACGGTGATATAGTTTAGTGCAAAGGTCTTGGGTTCAAGTTCCAGTTCTGCCAAAAGCAAGGAGAAGAAGGAGGAAAAGAGGCAGAGGGGAGGAAGAGGAGGGGGCGGGCGGGCTGAGGGGTCCCCCCCTTTATGTGCCCGCCTGGTGTCATTTTGTCATTTGCTGCAAATCGCACCTTCCTACCCCCAAGAATAGCTTTCTTTTTGTTTGTTTTGCAGGGGAAGAACTGCATAATATTTTATTTAAAAGAAAGATACGGTTATATTTGTGTGCGTGTGTGTGTGTGTGTGTGTGTGTGTGTGTATGTATATGCGCATGCACGTGTACTGGGGACCCAACCTAGGGCCTCGAGCATTCTAGATGAGCACTTTACCCCTGAATTACACTCCCAGCCTGGTTCTGCAGTTTTACAGCATTTAAAAATCACTAGAACAGCAGGATAATATGAAAGATCTTTTCTACATCCAACATCCTGTCGTTTCTGGGTTCAAAGATTGGCTCCCGTCTTTTCAGAGGCCTCTTGGCTTGTGGACATTGCCTACCCATCCCCCCTGGATCCTAACGCCTCTTTCTGCCAGCCCCACGCTGTGTGTGTAGTGTGTATTATGCTGGCTCTAATGCTCCTGAAACAGAGCACATCTGCTAATCCTGCCCTAATAACAGTGCAACCAGTGGGGAAGAACATTTGCAGTGGTGGTTTTTGCTGACCACAGATTTTATTATTATTATTTTTTTAACTTGCAAGCATTTGTTCCAAGCACTTTGGAAAAACAGTCCCAGAATCATCCCCTTCCCTGGCCAGCAGCATCTTCATTTGGATGCTGCCGCTTTGGGTACTGAGAGGGACCGTGAAAGGCCACCCTTAACTGCTGCCCACTGCAGTAAGCAGCCCTTTGTTGGCTCCCACACCCTTTCCTGCACACTTTGTTTCTCTGGTTGTTGGTCTCTTTGCTGTATTTTCCCAAGGTTTTCTCTGAAAGCCGGGGATCTCTGGCTGTCCTATCATCTGGGCTGAGCCAGCCAGTGCAGGCGCAGCCCTCCCTAGAGCAACACGGCCCTTGCTGGCACTGAAGAATTTCACACATAAAGTGGCTGCTTTGTCCAGAGTGGAACAGAGCACCTTTCTTTTACAAAAAACTACTTTGGACTTGCATCTAAAATTCACTGATGAGAAAAAGCAGACAGAGATACATCAGCATTTTCTGCTTGCTGCGGGTCAGTAAGGTTCAAGAACATGCTGGCAGGTGCACACGTCAGGATTCAGGATGTCAACATGGGAAAGTGAACTCTGTCATACTGAATGTCCCTTGCTTGTTTAATCTTTCTAATAATCCTCCTCGGCAGGTACCGTCCTCGTCCCTATTAGAAGGAGAGAAACAGGCTGTTAGAGGTAGAATAGCTTGTCTAGACACACACTTAGGAAGCGGCAGATGAAAAAAACTCAACTTGTTCTACCTGGCACCGAACGCCCCGTTCTTCCCACTGCACTGTGCACGTCTCGGTGAGCGTGCTGACTCACTCGGGAAGTTATGTAAGCTTGTAAATTACACCGAGATTCCCAGATAATGTGACTGCCTAAAGAAGAACAAAGCGTGGTGCAGTTGCAGAAGCACCACAGGAGGCACTGCGCAGTTGGGAGCGCCTCCGCAGAGCCGTAGAGGGGACAGGGCTGCACCGGCAGGGGCCAGACCAGTCCGATTGATCATGTCTGTCTCTTCCCCTCCCAACCTGTTCTGTAAGCAAACAGAGTTTTAGTGCTACATCTATGAACAAAGCTACCTATCCTTTCAAGGTGAAAGACCAATCTAAACTTCGGCCACCTGCAGGTGGGATGCCAGTGACCAGGACAACTTCTATCCTGGAAGCGAAAAGCCTGGCCTTCAGCATCATTTGCACACCCCCCTTACTCAGCAGAGGAGCGTCTCAGTGGAATTCGCACATTGGAAAGTGACCCCTGGCCTCTGTGTGGGGAAGGACAATGTAGAGGCTGCGATCAGGGCCTCAGTCACGCTCCCTCCGGTTCCCCACTCCACAGCGAAGGCTGGCGACCCCTGGCTCTGGCCTGGCCACCTGCTCAGCCTACACAGCAGAAGCCAGCAGTGCCAGAGGAGCTCATGCCCTTGAAAGTGGCTCTCAAGAAATGATGGGTGGAGGGTTGAGGGACAAGTCCCTCAGGCTCCTTTCCCGTCAGCGGGGATGGCAGCCATACTTTATACCGCCCTCCAGAGCTTCCCGGTGGATGGAGCCTCCGCTCCTAGAGCGTTGATAACACACCTTTTCTTGCCTTCCTTCTCTCACTTCCCTTCTCCCTCCCAGACTGAGCTCCCAGGGTGCCCTGGAATCACCTCCCGAGTAAAGCATTCATAGTCAAGTGCTTGCTTCAGGCTCTGCTTCCAGGAGAACCCAGCTAATGGCCACTTAGTACTTCATGTACACATAAGCAAGGGGGGCTGGACATGGGAGATAGAAGCGAGAACGGAGAGGAGGTTGTGGATATGAGGGAGAGTCACCTTGAGATTTAAGACTTTCAAATGAGAAATTTCTACAACTCAATAGTAAAAATAATCTCATTTAAATTACACTAAGGACTTGACTAGACAGTGGCTAGGAATGTGAGTAAATATTTCTCCAAAGAGCACATACAGAAATGGCCTACAGGTAGATGGAAAAATGCTCAATATCCCCAATCATCGGGGAAATAAAAAAAAAGCCACAGTGAGATATCATCTCACACCTCTCAGGATGATATTTTTAAAAAGTGTTGATAAGCCTGTGGAGGAAACTGGAATACCTGTACACTGCTGGTGAGGCTGTAAAGCGATGCTGCTGATATGGCTTTTCACAGAGATCAAGCAATCTGACTTCCGTTATTTATCCAAGAGTTGAAGTGAGGATCTTGTGCTCCCATGTTCATTGCTGCACTAGTCATAGCCAAGACGTGGAAACAATTTAAATGCCCATCAACAGGTGAACTCCCGTACACACGCTGTATGTAGAGGGGGACACTTCTGCTAATAAAGAAAGCAGTTCGGCAATATGCAGCTATGTGTACATGGGTGAAGCTTAAGGACATTATGCTAAGTGAAATAAGACAGTCACTGAAAGACAAGTACTGCGTGATGTCATTTACATAAATACCTAAACAGTCAAATTCTTAGACTCAGAATGAGGGTTTCCAGAGGGTACGGGGAGAGAGAACTGGGAAGTTACTAACAGGGAACATAATGTTTCAGTCAAGGAACATCAACAAGCTCTAGAGGTCTGCTGGACAACATTGTCACTATAGTAAAAAGTAATGTATTGTACCTCTAAAATTTTGCGAAGGGGGTAAATCTCACATCAAGCATTACCATGATAAAGCAAAACAAAATTTTAAATGGAGCCATAAGAGAAAGAAGAAGGGGAGAGAAGGCTTTATAAGGATTCTGAGACTCTGGCTTAAGCTGCAGGGTGGATGCTGATACCTTAAACTGAACCAGAGAATGCATCAGAGTGGTAAGAAAATAAATCCAATTTCGACTCTGTGGGATAAAGTGGAATCAGGTTGACATCATCTGCAAAAGTGAAAGTGCCTCTTTGCCAGAAGCATCTTCCTAAACCTCTTACCACAGTGCTTGAAAGTCTGTATTACTCATCCTTTCGGCTTGCTTTTTCCAGAATTCTATTTTTTAAAATGCTCCTAAGATTATTGGCACTATTGTTACATGTGATAATAGCATGTGCTTAGACAGGAAAAAGAAATTCTTAACTGTCAGAAATACATGCCAAGGTATTTAATGGGTAAATTGAATCACTGTTAGGGATTGCTTTGTGATAATCCAGCAAAAATTAAAAGCACAGTGTGAATGTAAGGAGCTGGATAATACAGGATTGGCAAAATACTTAAAATTGTAAAAGCTGATGAATAAATATGTAGGTTTGTTGTACACCTTTTCCTCTATTTTTGTGTTCAAAATTTTCCACAATTTAAGAAAAAATAGAAGTGATCCTGCTATTTTCAAAATGCTGTCACT
Organism: Dinomys branickii; assembly: GCA_004027595.1. NCBI lineage: Eukaryota > Metazoa > Chordata > Mammalia > Rodentia > Dinomyidae > Dinomys > Dinomys branickii. The sequence goes on along the minus strand of PVLD010012544.1, from coordinate 33,757 downwards.
AGGATCTTCTGTCCTGTCATCTTTGCTATTTGTGAAGAAAATCCACAAAAGTGTCCTTTAAAATCTTCACTGCAGTTTTTTTTTCACTTTGGTCTTTTTAAGACAGGGTCTCGCTATGCAGTTCAGGCTGGCCTTGAGCTCATTTTGTAGCCCAGGATAGTCTCAAACTTGCAATGATCCTCCTGCCTCAGCTTCCTGAGTGCTGGGATTACAGGCATGTGCCACCATGACTGGCTTTAAAAACTAGCTTTATTTAAAAGACTCTGAGGCATAGGAAACAAACTTGTAACACATATTCAAGGAAGCTTGCCATGCATCATTTCTGTGATAGTAGGTCTATATACTGATATTTTCTCACAATTTTTTTGTAATGACATATGTTAGTTCTGGAATGGGAAAATGTATAAAGAAGAAACCCAAAGAATTTTATTTTACTTTTTAACTTTGTTTAAATCTGGGTAATGAAGATGCTTATAGGAATAAAATAAATTAATTTGGGCATAGCGATGCATGCTTGTACTCCCACCTACTTGGGAAGCTGAGGCAGGTTTGAGAGCAGCTTGGGCAACTTAATGAGATCTCTCTTAAAGCTGAAAAGGGCTGGGACTGTAACTCAGTACTTCCTAGGTTCATTCCCCAGGACTGGGGGATAAGGATATTTACAGCTTCATCTTGCAGATTTAAGTATGATTTGGTAGGAAATCTGAGCAAGTGATGGTAAATTATATTTGCTGCACTTCATCACTGGGTCTTTATCCCTGTGCTTGATCAAAGTGACTGAAATATTGAGGCGTCTGTTCATCTGAAGATCACGCCAAGGACAGCGGAATATAGACCTCTAACAATAGCTCTCTCTCTCTCTAGACTTCAAGAGGTTAAACTCAAATATCAGTATTTTTAATTGGATATCTCCTTGTGAGTCAGGGTTCTCTAGAAGGATAGATTTAATATAAGATATATGGATTTCCTGAGTAGGTTTACAGTGGCTGCCTGCAGAGTCAGATGTGAGAGAATACAAAAGAGCCATCTGTATGGTGGGATCCAGTCAAAGGACCCAGTCAAAAGTTGAAGGCCTGAAGCTCAGTGAGGTGCATATCAGAAGCCGAAGTGTCTGCATTGAAAGGCTGAAGTCTGTGCTGCAAGGGCAGGAGAGTCTGCTGGAAGCCTGGAGACAGATGTTCAAAGCCAATGGTGAGGACTGGAGCTCCTCTAAAGAAACAGAAGCAGGGCTTTTTCCTTCTTTCCCTTTCTATTCCATGAAGGCTGCAGACCCATTGGTTGGTGCCATCCACATCCAGGATGGGCCTTTCTGCTTCGGTAAGCTCATCATACAGTCCCACCCAGAACTGTGTTAAACCAATCAGCTGGGCATTTTTTTATTCAAGTGGATACCATAGTTATTTATCACACCTTGGTATGTTTAACAAGGCTCACAAGTTCACTCTATAAATGATATAGTCTTTCAGGGGCCAGACTTGGGAGGCACTTTAGACAGCTAGAGTCAACCCAGGCAAAACCTCCAACTCTTAGAGAACCCTTCATCTTTTAGAGAAAATTTCTCCAAGGCTGTATTATACCCGCCTACCTGAAATATCTACAGAAAGCCTTGGCAGGGGGTAGTGGTTTCTTCTAGCTGACCCCAAGATAGAGCTATTGGATATCTGTTACTTAGAAACATAAGATTCTGTAGCTTCAATAGATTTTAACTAACATTGAAGAAGAAATATATACACAGTTTCAGTAAAATCTAACCAGCAGTAAGGCCTGCTTCCTGGTACAGATTCTGCAGGGAACATGGCTAGCAAGAAACAATTTTCTCCTAAAAGAGAAGAAGGGAAAAACAACAAAATTGCCTGTTATACAGATGGGATAAAAGAAGTATAAGGCACATTTAGGAAAGAACATTGTCTCTGCTTGGGGGCTTTCTCAAAAAGCTTTCAGGAGATGCGAACTTTGAAGTGGAGCTTGATGAACGTAAGATTTCAGGCAGCCACAGACAGCAGGGAGGATATAGGATAACAATAACAGAAGGAAAAACAGCATTTAGCAAAAGAAAATTTGAAAAAAGATGAACTTTTTTGTTCCAGGTTTTAAAAATGAGCATGGCTCATGGCCTGCAGGTGGATGTGACGGGAGGCAGAGGCAGAGGAGAGGTGTAGCTGCATTTAGTTAATATCTCACTTCAAGGTGTGGAGAAGCAACTAGTCATTGTTTATTCACAATCTGCTATTATGTATCAAACACTCTGCCAGCTTCGGGAGATGCGTGAGCCAAGTCTGGTGTGGGCTTGGTCATCAAAGAGCCTACCTACATTCTAGTGGAGGCCAGTGGATAGAGTGTAGGCAAATAATCAAAACTGTTAAATTAAGATTCTAATTAGTGTTATGAGGAGGGGTCACAGGGCTATTAAAGCTTAAAGAGGGATCGGACCTAATTGGTTAGTTAAGGGGCTCTGAAGTGATTTCTGAAGGCCGCCTAGGAGGAGTAGAATATGGAAGTGTGTTAGTGAACCTATGGCAGGTGCACTGCAGGGGCACACAGAGCTCTCTCAGTCACATATAAGCCAAGTTGGCCCAGTGGCTGAGCATCAGATAACAGTGCACATAAGGGCCATACATACGCTCAGAAAGGAGCAGTGGCAGTGAGGATACCATGACTCACTGGACATAACTCATCCAAGCTTTCTTAGTGATGGCCAGTGCACTGCCAAGGAAATGCGTATGTATTTTTGCTTGGCCTGGCTGTAACCTTTAATACATTCATTTTTATTAATGTAAGACTTTAACTTTGAGTTTTCTTATGAAATTTAATATCCAAGATTTAGCAAAGAGATTTTTTTAATTAAGAGACTGAGATTCTTTTAATATTGTGCTGTCCCCCTGGCATTTTTGAATTTACAGCATCATGTTTAGTTATTTGTGAAGAATTTATGAAAACAAAAGCAATAGGCTGGGGATATAGCTCAGTGGAATAAGCGCTTGCCTAGCAAGCGCAGGGTCCTGAGTTCGATCCCCAATACCGCAAAAAAAAAAGAAAAAAAAAGCAATATATATGTATATGTATATATATATATATATATTTTTTTTTTGGACTGGCTGTGATTTTAGCAGAAGCCCCCACAAGGTAGGATATGCACTCAGATACCTTTTACAGAGCAGGCCAAAAGCTGGTGGTCCGTGAAACAGTGTCCCGTTGCTCTGGTGGTCTGAAAATTCAAGAGGAACCAAGCTGAGAGTCACTGCCATAGATGGTTGCATTCATGGAACGTTCAACTCTTTAGTGTTAACTAATATAGTGTTAGCTACTTTTGGTCTAGGGATTTGTAGCGGTGCCTCAGTTTTCTTTTAATTTGTGTTTTTGTAGACTTCAAGTCTTGAATCCCAGAAAATGACTATAGGAAAATAAAAAAGCAAAACTAAAAACACACTGAAGGATCATTCCAAGAGACTTGGACAGAGTCATTCAGGATGACTAAATGCAATGAGAAAGTGTTATGTATTCTGTGAAGTCACAGTGTTGTGTGTTGCATGTCAAGGGTCAGATGGCATTTGATACAAACAAAAGTGTTGCCAAACTTGGTGACATTGAAAGAAAAGAGTTTCTGGAAGGGAAACTGAGGAGATATCATGTCCAGGATCTTAGTTTTTGCAATTTTCTTTCCAAAACATACTGGAGAGCTGCCGGTTTTCAAATTTCACTGTGCTTAGCAAAACATGGTGAGCCCCTCTCTGATGGAGATTTTATCAAGATGGCCATGTTGTTTGGGAGTAATTCCCTTTTCCATGATTTCCCAAATAAGGATGAAATCATGCAGTGCATCTCTGAACTGCCAATTAGCAGAAATACTGTGAAAGATCAAGTCCTGTGCATGGCAAGCTATGTTAGTCAGCACCTCACCACTAACTTGCAGAAGGCAGCTTGTTACTCCATGTGTTTGGATGAACACACAGATAAAAATAATTATCCAAGGCTCACAGTACTTTTGCATTATGCTTTTGGTGATATCATGAGAGAAAATCTGGTGAAACTGGTGTCTTTGCTGGAAGACCACAGGGATAGATCTACAATGCTGTGATGAAGGCTTTTTTGTCACAAGACATAAGACCAGAAGAAGTTATTTCAGTTCCTAGTGATGGAGCACCTTGAATGGTGGAGGCAAAATCTGGTTTCATACAGTTCTTTGTTAAAGAAGCAAAACGTTCAGTCATTCAGTTTTATTGTTTTATACATGAAGGAGCTCTCTGTGCCAGGAAAAGCAGCAAAAAGTTAGAAGATATCCTCAAAGATGTCACAAAAATGGTGAATTAAATCATGACTCATGCTCTTTAATTTTTGACAGTTTCAAGCACTTGTTGATGAGGTTCAGGCACAGTATATTATTTTCATTAGATAAAGTAATGTCCGATGGCTGAGCAGATGAGCCCTGGTGAGATCTGTAGTCTGCTCGGATGCACTGAGGCTGTTTGTCAATGAAAAACGACAAGAATATCCACAGTTCACTGATATGGCCTCGCTTAGCAACATCCTGTCCCTCACCACTTTACACGACACTTCAGAATACTGAACCAAAAACTGCAAGCTGTAGGGAAAGCAGTAGAGAGGATGTTTTGTGATACCAAAACATTTGAGAGAAATCTGCAGGTTTTTTGAAAGAGACCTTGAAATTGGGCATCTGAAATATTTCCCAAATATAAAACTGCATTTGGAAAATCCTACAACATTTGCAGACAATCCTACAAGCCATCAGGAAATCTACAAGGAATTTTCTAGTATTGTAGCAGCTGCAAAGGAGAATTTTAGAAACAGACTTTTATAGTGCCATAAGGTGGAGACAACCTTGTGTTTTCTTACTTCTCTAGATAAAGCCAAATTTGAAGATGCTAATCTTCCCTGCTTACATTGATCAGATTTAGGATATCTGGACATGAAGCTACTGGAATTTCAAGAGTGCTCTATCTGGAAAAATAAATTCTATAATCTGTGTGTAACACTTGATAAGATGGTATGATGGGAGGACAAAGGACTGCATGTTTGGTAGTTCTGGTCCTTATTTTTTATTTTTATTTTTTTCAGTACCAGGGATTGAACTCAGGACCTTAAATGTGCCCAGCAGACACTTATTCCCCTGAGCTATATCCCCAGCCCAGTTTGATAGCTCTGAAAATGAAATCCTTGAAGTGTGGAATTCTCTGTCAAATAATTGTAAGTACATAGAAGCACTTGGGGCTGCTTTTCCTACTTTGTTTGGACCTTCTTATGATTGTGATCAGCCATTTTCAGTTTTGAATGACAACAGATATAAGAAACAGACTAACAGATGATGTGACTACTGCCTGTATTGCACTTAAACTACGAAGTATGAGAAAGGTTGGGCAAATTAGCTTGCTGACACCAGCAATAATCGCATTCACTGGGCAAAAGCATGCCAAATGCAAACTCTTACCTTTCACTGAAAAGCTGTTCCTGTCCCTGAAAGCTGTGTTACTCTGTTTTCTTTTAAGGCAGTAGCTGTTAATGTATGAGTGGATGTTTTCTAAACTAAAACCTTAGCATTCAGGTTTAATTGCAGCGCACTTTCCCTTAGCACACTAAGGGAAAGGAATGGGTGTATGGCAAGAATACAGCGGTGCTTGCTTCAGTTCACACACTTACTTCTTTCCACAATTCTGGCCACAAACTGAGTTGGACAACAACCAAATCAAATTTCCCCATAAGGTCACTATTCGACCTAGACATTGAATTTGATTCAGTTCTCATCCAATTTGGCTCGTGACCAGATTCCTGGAAAGAACTAAGTTCGTGAACTGAGGCACCACTGCAGATTGTGTTAGTCTGTTTTCCATCACTGTGACAAAACACCTGAGAATAACAAGTTAAAGAGGAAACGGTTTGTGATCTAAGAAGTTGTAGTCCCCGGTCAGCTGGCTCCATTGCTTTTAGTCTGAAGCAATGCACAAACGTCATGGCAGAAGGGAGTGGTGGGGGAAGGCTGCTCAGCTTATGGCCACCATGAAGCAGAGAGAAAGGGAGAGAGAGAGAGAGAGAAACAGAGAGAGAGGGACAGAGACAGAGACAGACACAGACACAGAAAGAGAGGGAATATTCCAGGGGTTCGGGTTGCCGTGGGAGAGAGAATACTTTTCAGAGGCACATCCCTAGTGACATACTTCCTCCAAGGAGGTCTCATCTCCTGGAGTATCTACTACCTGCACCACCAGCTGAGGACAAAGCTTTTGACACCACAAGTTTTTGAAGGATAAAAGAAGATCCAAGCCACAACATAGATGTATACGAGAAGGTCATGGTGCAGGCTGTTTCTCTCACCAAGCAAAATATGATGATAGGGCAATACTTTGTCACAATGCCAGACGAAGGTTCAGCTAAGAGGCTTGACCCTATTTAATGTTAAATTCACAACTTGCAAGAAAATGTCGCCTTACACTTTGTAGGAAACTTATTGTTCCTTTCAAGTGCAAATATGTGCTTATGTAAGTGACTTTAGTAATAAGAACAGACATATTCTAACACTAGGATAAAAAGATGGAAAAAGAATGCAAAATGTAATATTCATAAGCTTTTGGATATGTCTACATGACAGATGTGTTTCTAAGTGTACTGTCTATTTTAGGCAGAAATCATTCTTTTTCTGGTTGGTTTGTATACAGCACACTGAATGGCTGGAATAAGCAAACCATTTTGTATGAGTTACTTTTTAATGATAAAAACAACTTACAGAAGCATTCATATTAAAATATTTTACATCACCTTCAATTCACCTTGTGTACTCTAATCTTACTCAAGGAAGAACTAACAAACCATAATGGCAGTGAGTGGTTGTAATAAAATTCTATATTAGGAACAGATCAAGTAGACGAAAATGAATAAAGAGATGAGAGATTCAAACCACAAACTTACTAAACTCAATATAACATTGCACTCAGTGTATACAGAATATACATTTTTTTAAGCTCACATGGAACTGTTATAAGAACTGACTGTGTATAATGACAATGTATTCACTCTGTAACAACTCATTGAAGGATGTATGATTCATGCATTTTTCTAACTTTAGTTTAAATTTCATTAAATTTGTTAGTTTGTTGAAAAAAAGCCAAACCAAACCAAACAAGACCAAACAAAAAACTGACCATGTATAAGGTCCCAAAGAGAGTGTCAGTAAATTTAAAAGGACTAATATTATAGAAAGTTCTCTGACAATAATGCACTTAAGTTAGAAAGTAACAATAAAAACATATAAATAAATCATCTTTGGAAAGTAAAGAATATGTTTCCAAGTAATATGTGATTTAAGAAAAAGTTTATAAAAATTATAAACTATTCAAAAATACATGACAGTGTAGTTTTATTAGTATGTAAGAAATTTAAAATGGAAATTAGCTTAAAATAAAATATTTAAGAAAATATAAGCTATTAAAGTTGATTGATGAAGATATAGAAAACTTGGTAAGACAACAACCACTATAGAAATTGTAGTGATAGTTATATCTGCCCTGGGAGAACAAAGACAGACGTAAGACCCAGACAGGTACACCACATAGCGTGCCAAGTCTTGAAGAAAAGGATGTGCCTTTCCTTGTACATACTGTTATGGAGAGCCGGGCTGTGGTGGGAAATCTATTCAAAATAGAACTGTAGAGACACAATTACATGGAATGCATATATTATAAATCATACAACAAGCTATCAAGCCATGACAAAGTATGGAGGCACAGTAAACACATCCTGAATGAAGGCAATCTGAAAGGTTACATACTGTGCCATTTCAACTATTTATACTTTAGAAAAGGTGAAACTATGGAGTTGACAAAGAGATGAGTGATTGCTTAGGGGGTGGTGGAGGTTTGGGAGGGGAGACAGGAAGGTGGGATGAACAGGGCACAGAGGATTTTCGGGGCAGTCAAACACTCTGCGTGGCACCAGAATGATGGATCTGTGTCACTAAAGTTTAACATATACAGAACCAAATGCCAACAATGAACCCTAATGTACACTGGGAACTTTAGGTGAGGTTGGTGTGTCAGTGGAGGTTCATCCCTCTGAGAGAAGAGGGCACTGATCACGAGAGAGGCTGTGCATGTGGGTGGGACAAGCGGCATAAAAACAAACCTCTGTACCTTCCTCTGAATTTTGCTGTGAATTTAAAACTGCTCTAAAATGGAGTTTTATGTTTTCACAGACCATCTTCTCCCAAGACCGATGAAGGGGAAAAGAGGTAATAAATAATATTAAAAGTAAAAAAGGGAAACATAACGATAAAGACAGTGGAGATTGGAAAATGTATAGGATGAGACTAGAAACTACATGGAAATAAGTTTAAAACAAAATATTTGAGAAAATAATAGCTATTAAAACTGATTCATGATGACATAGAAAACTTGAGTAAGACAACAGCCACTACAGAAGTTAAAGTGATAGTTGTGTCCCCCTTGGGGGTACAAAGAAAGATGTAAGACCCAGATAGGTACACAACACAGAGTGCCAAGTCTTGAAGAAAAGGTTGCTCCGTGCCGATGGTTGTGTTTTACTTGGTCCTAAACATGTGAGGCATAAATAGTTTGATAGTTTACAAAGAAAATAACAAGTGCAAAATTACCACAGAGCAATTTTCTTAGAGGATTGAGACTGGAACTAATGAGAGATCATTTACAACAGAGGAAAAACAAAATGTTTCTGCACAGGGAACTGCACAAAAAAATTGTGGACCACACTAGTGAGCTGACAGGTGAACAGGCAGGCGCAGCATCCTAAAAACCTATTATGACAACAGGAAAACTAAAAAGACGTCAACTGTGCCCTACAAGAAAGGACAGGAAAACAAAAGAAATACATGTCCTATCAGTGTAAATGATACTTATGTATGGAACATGCAATTTTAACGTGTGAAGAATGCTTTGGATGTGACAATTGAAACAAGGATTATTTTTGTTATAGAGTCCTATTGGTGTTTTCATTGTAGTTCACACAGATTTTTATTTCTGATGTTATCTCAGGTTTTGTAAGCAAGTACACAGCTGATGTGAAAATGCTCACATCTATTCTAAGCACTCATTATACATCTGATGTCTTATTTTATTTTATTGATATCTTATCTCCCTGCTACATGCACATTATACAACATAGTAGGAAGCTCTTGGAAAAACAGGAAGAGAAGAGAGGTGACAAGAATAGCCTGACACACAGGAAAGGAAAGCTAAGCACATGTGTGAAATACCTGACACCCAAAGTTAAAGGAGGAAAGGTATATTTAGCTCACAGTTTGTAGAAGTTTCAATCCATAATCAGCTGGTTCCAAGGCAGGGTGGCTTCCCAGAGAATAGTTCATAGCAGGCAGAAGACAGCAAAAGCAACGTGGGCAGGGGGGAATAAGACTCTTTCTGTCCCATACATGGTATGCAACCTACATGCCCTAGGGCAAGTACAGCACTCACATCATTAATCCTATGATTAATGATGAACTATGAACTATGAACTATGCCAAACCAATCAGTGGACTGATTTTTCTAATCACACACCCTTAATCCCAGCATCACACACTCTAGACTCAGCCACCTCTAAAGAAGCCCTATTGATGTAGGGGAGAAAAACTCCCAACCTGAATGATACCTGGGATGGGTTCATGTTCTCTAAAATCAAAGAATGAATTTTAGGAACAATGGAGGTTAAGAGAAGAATATATTTATTGAGGGAAAGAAAGCTTCTGTCCAAGAGACAGAAGGGAGGCTCAAGTGGGTTGCCCAAGGCTGTCTTTTCTACGGACTTTCATAGAGCAAAACTGGGAGATGAGGGGGGTTCAAGATGGGGAAAAATGAGAAATCATAAGGTGGGCACAAGGTGGGACAAAGCCATGATCAGCCAATAAGAATTGTTCAGGTAAAACTGATTAAACTGAGATCAAATGGGGAAGCCAGTCATGTGGCAAGCGGGCGTGAATATAGAACAGGGGCTTTTCCTGTAGGGGGTTGGGCCAGTGATCACTATGTATCTAGGGTATCGATCCCTGCAGTCCATCCCTAGGGAGGTGTGTGGGTGTGTTTGTTTAATCTCTTGTTTTGAGATCTGGCCTGCACCAAGTACCACCTCTCCAAATGCAAGGTGTCTTGTCTTCCATACAGGCTCCTTCGAGGGCCTGGCCCTGTCTGACTGCCTGTAATATTTCTATCTAACTCAGCTGCCTACAACACTATGACCACATGAGGTTTTGGGGGACACTGAGCCACAAACCATAACATTCTACCCCTGGCCCCCAAAGATTTATGCACATCCCTTTCTGAAAAAGGCATTTAGTCCATCTCCAAAAGTTGCCAAAATCCTAACAGTTTCAGCATTGCTGAAAAGTCCAAAGTCTCCTCTATCATTTAAGGCAAAGTCTTAGCTGTGAGCTCCTGTAGAAATGAAAAGGATGTTAAACACTTCCAACATTTAATGGCACAAGATTGATATTATCATTCCAAAAGGTATAAATAGGAGGATACAAAGGAATGGGACCAAAACAAATCCAAAATGCAGTAGGGCAAACCTTAAATCCTATAGTTCCATGTCCAGCATCCCCAGCAACCTCTTTCAAGATGTGAACTCCAAAAGGCTTGAGTAAAAGAAAGATAATTTAATCTTTTCCTGAGTCGCTCTTGTTATAGTTTCTGGACCTCCATGTTGATTTTCTGTTTCCTGAAACTGTCTCCTTCACATAGGTTGACTGCTTGGCAAAAACACATGTGTAATTCTTTCACTTCCCCACCTTATTCCTTCGCCCAGCCAAACACAAGAGCGTATACCTTGTCCTTGTGATCCATGTCCTATGAATTCTGCTAAGTTCTATTAGAGTATTTTTTAGAAAGACAAAAGTCTTCAAAATGTGAAATATTTGATGATAAAAGGACAACTCATGAAATTGCTCTCCATGTAAGTTGCCCAATCTATTAGCCCTGTGCCTTCACCCACCTCTGTCCAAGCCTAGGTCATTCACTTGGAAATATCCAGCCCTCAAACACAATAGAAAGCTATTGCAAATCTTGCAAAAGATGTGGAATTCCATAAAATTGATAGACGTGGAGTTGGTGAACTGTTTAGATCCACATGCAAATAACTAATGAAGAAGATCTCACAGAATTGGGTCAGGTAACAAATGAGAAAGAGAAAATCAGTAAGAATGATGTTGACATTGATAACTTCAAAAGGAGATAATCTGATTTCAAAGGATGAAGGGAAGGACTGGGGAAAACTGTATGGTCCTGTAAAGTCCTCCAATTCAAAGTAAAGGATGATGAGCCATATAAAAAGTTATGTTCCCCCAAATTAATAGTTAATACGTTAGAAAGGTACACAGTTGTAATTGTAATCTAAAATGGGTTAGTTATAAAATTAATATCATAACGTTGGCTGAGTTTTTCAAGGCAAAATTCTAATGAAATCTTTTTTTTTTTAAAATATGGAATGTAGGGCCAGGCATGGTGCTGCATGCTTTTAATCCCAGCACTCAGGAGGCTGAGGCAGGAAGATCATTGGGAGTTCAAGACCAGCCTGGGCTACAAAGTGAGCTCAAGGCCAGCCTGAACTGAATAGTGAGATTCTGTTTTAAAAGGACAAAAACAACAACAACAACAACAAAAAACCTCCCACAAAGTATGGAATGTAGGTCTCCATTTTCAATAAATTGAAATAGATTAAAGGAGTAAAAGTATCTTTTCTGGTAAGAATTGTCTTGGGTGAAGGAAGACTGACTATACCAGTTTCCTTACATGCACTATTTTAAGAGTTCCTCCACTATACCAATTGTGAATCTCCAAGAGCAGAACAGAAACTAGGAGTTTTAAAAACTGCTCCTATGTTTTGGGATGGAATCAGGGCCTTCTGTCTGCTACTTAAACAGCACTCTGCCACTCCCTCAATCCCCTAAATCTTTTTTAACCATGTCATCTGGCTTTTATGCACTGTACTCCTTTGTTCTTACATTACCCTCTTTCTCAATCAGGAAGGGGTTTCAATTTTATTAAGCAGTCTTTAGAATTTTACATCCTGCTCCTTTATTTCCTTAAATGCAAAACATCCAATTTTTTTGTTCCATTAAAATTAGTGCAAGTGATGTTCTCATTTTTTTCTGCATTTCCTCAGTGTGTATTCTTGATTCTATTTTACTGTTTTCACTTGGACAGTAAAATACTTTGCAAAAATTATTCTGCTCTGCCCGTCCTTTTGGTTCTGTCTGTCAGATCTGGAAGACAAACCTTCAGCCTCCATTTCTTCTGTATTTCCCCCACTGGGCATACAAGACTGACGAGTGTGCACTACGCTTCACATGGTGGGTGCTTCATAAATATTTTAAAACAGTATTAAAATGCTGAGTAAATTTGACAGCCCATGCCTCTCCCCACTTCAAGTGCCAACACTTTTTAGGTCCCTTCTCTGCCTAGTAACTATTTTTCCACATACCTACAATGTCCCTAGGTCTCAGCCAAGGAAGTTCTCTTGATCCAGCTTTCCTTTCCTGAGTTGTACAAATAGTTTACATGCCCCCCTTGCCCCAAGAAATACCTCAATGGTACTCAAGACACTGATGGCATGACTTTTTCCCTTGGTCATGATGAAGGGACAGGAAAGGATAGTAGGGTTGAAGAAAGGTACATTTCTCTTTTCTTTCTTCTTTCCTTCCTTCCCTCCCTCCCCCTTCCATTCCTTCTCCCATTTCTTTCCCCTTCTCTTCTTTTCTCCTTCCTTCTTTTCTTTCTTGTACTGGGGATTGAGCCCATGGCCTTTGCCCTGAGCTGCAAGCTCAGCCCTTGTTTATTTATTTAGACAGGCTCCCACTAACCCCCTAAGATGCAAGGCTGTACTTGTTTGCATGGTGTGTGCCACCACACCCAGGTGAGTTTACATTTGTTACCTTCATTCCGGCCAGTCATATTTTACAGTACGCTGCAATGCCTCTTGTGTTTTTGTATCTGCAGCATGTTTTTCATTTTCGGCACCTGAAGCAGGCTAAGGACTTTATGAAAGAGTTTTTATCATTTTAAATAGCATACTGTTTCTTCAGGAGCTTTGTTTGATACTACTTTTCCCCTGAACTACCGTAGCGAGGCAACGCTTCCACGGTCATTCCTATTAAGCATTATTTCACGCCTATGAAAAATAAGCGTAATTTATGTTGTATGGACTCACTGTAGTAACTTACAGAAAAGCTTCCTCTTTTTTGCATAAGGGTATAGGATTTGCAAGGTGGTTTGGCATCTGTTCATTAGCTTATATAATCTTCACAAGTTTGCTATGCGGAGGTCATTATCTCCGGTACAAAGAAACAGAAACATTAAATGACTTGTCCAAGGTCATGTCGTTTGTATAGAACCATACTGAAAATGAGGCCTTTGGACGCCAGAGCCAGTCTCGGCCAGCGTCACATAGCTCGACCTTAAGAAATAACCTGTGCCAAGAAACTGCCCCAGGTAAGGAGAACGGAAAGTGAAGCGGGGCGGGGCGGGGAAGCATATCGCGCATGCGCAGGTCTCTACTCTTGCGCCGGAAAACCTTGGAAGCCGAGCTCTCCACCCCCTAGACACAGGACATCCCGCTAACGCGCAGGCGCACTTCTTAAGGCGAAAGGGCAGGATTTTATAAGGGGAGGGTGGCTGTCTCAGAGTCGCGCAGGCGCAATTGTGAGCTGGGGGGGGGTCAAGATGGCGTTTCCCAAGTATAAACCGGCGCCCCTGGCAAGCCTTCCCACTACTCTCGACCCCGCCGAATACGACATTTCTCTGGAAACCCGAAGGGCGCAAGCCGAGCGCTTGGCCATAAGAGCCCGGCTTAAACGAGAGTATCTGCTTCAGTACAACGACCCCAGACGCCGAGGGCTCATCGTGAGTGGGGTGCCAGCCGGGCGGGACGCGAGGGCCGGAGTACGCGGTCCCCCCACGCTGGGCGGCGCAGACTCCGCGGGGACCGCGCGGGGCCGGGCTTCCCAGTCCTCGCTTAGACGCGGGCCCGCTCCGCGGCCCGGAGGACGGGTCACGTCTTAGTCCTCTGACCTTGTTCAGAAAGCTACCGGTCACGGATGGTTCTGGACTCGCTTCTGTCCCGACCTGACCCCGCCTGGAGCACCTCCCTCCCGGCTAGTCTTGAGAAAAAGTTGTCAAACTCTGCTTAGCCCCGTTTTCCTGTCTGAAAAATGGGCACAATATACTACTTTTTATCTTGTGAGTCTATTGATAAGACGTGTGACTGGACTAGCACAGTGCCTGGCTTGTCACTGGCGTGTTCAGACCAGTCTACACCTCAGAGTAATATGTATAATTAAAAAAAAATTTTAGATTTTTCAGTTCACAACTCGTAGACATATTGCTCTCTCCTGGTGGGAATATAGTGATTGTTCTATTTTTTTTTTTTTAAAAAGACCCTGCAACTGGCTACAATTTTTAACTTGGAAGGAGACCGAAAGGCAACGTACTGATCACTATGAACTTGGACAACTTACCAAAGACCTCTAAATCATAGTTTTTAAGTGTGCTTATAGGAATGATGTACCTTCTTAATAGAGTTGTGAGATTAAATGAGATAGTCTGTAACATTTCCAGCAGATAACAAATGCCCAGTAAGTTATTGTTAAACAGGTGTGCTTTTTGATAGTTTTCTGTGCAACAGCTGAGTATCTCAAATCAGATGTTTAAAAAAAGACTAACCAACGTTTCATTATTGTTTTCTAGGAACTTTTTGAAATTGTGAGGACTGAAGGAGGGTTACACTGTGCCTGACACTCTCTAAACCCTTTCTGAGTATTTTTATTCAAATATCACAACTTTTAAAAGAATGAAGCCCTACTGTCCCATTTTCTAGATGAGAACACAATAGGGGCAGGGCATAGCTCATACAGATCTACTCACTAACACATCATAGAGCTGAATTGGAGCCCTGCTCTGTGTAGCCCACAGCGTGTCGTTGTTACCTACTTAGCTGTCCTGCCAAAAGCTTTTTCACTTGATGCATCTATTACATGTATATGCACAAGGTCGAGTTTGATGTGCTGGGTGCTGTGATGGGGGTGGAATGGAGATAAAGCCTCAGTCAGATCTGAGGTGTGAAGCCCAGATTTTTTATTTCTCAGCACAATGACCGTGGAAGCCGAGCTCTTTTTTAAAAAACTCTACCCCCAGACACAGAACATCCTGCTAAGGCGCAGGCGCACTTCTTAAGGCGGAAGGGCAGTCTTTAGAAGGGGAGGGTGGCGGTCTTAGAGTCGCGCAGGCGCAATTGTGAAAGCGGAATAATGTGTAGCATGATCATTTATTAATGCATGTAAATTCCCTTGCCTCGTCTTTAGGAATGATTGATTTCATAGTAAATAATTGCTCAGGGTCTATTATTGGCCTGTTTTTAGATTCGGAGATAACAGTAGGGAGCAAAGCAGGCAAAAATCCCTGTCCCTGTAGAACTATAGTAAGTTAAAAAACTACATTGGGGTTGGGGACGTAGCTCAGTGGTAAAGTGCTCATCCAGTTTGCATGAGGCCCTGGGTTCAATCCCAAGCTAGAGAAGAGAGGAGGTCTGAGGGCCTTTAGGCAGGAGTGTGCCAAGCCAGTTGGTGAAATACTGGAGACGGTTGTGGTTAGGATGAAGAAGGCTGGCGGCAGAATGGGAAAGGAGGAAGTCCAGTTGCCTGGGACTGGATCACACTGGGCCTTACTGGCCCTCGCAGGGACTCTTACTGAGAAGGGAGTCCTGTAGTTTGGCTTTTAACGAGATTCTAGTTGTGTAGCTGAGAGTTGACTGAAGGAGCCAGGACAGGGGAAGACAAGTGAGAAGCGAGTGAGTGGGAGGCTTTCATAATAATGGGATCTCTTGGTTGACAGCAGAGGCGAGGGAGAGAAGCGCTCGGTTCTGAGTAGGTATTCAAAACAGAGCCAGCTGCGTTGCAGATTGGATGTGGCATATGAGAGAAAAAGTCAAGAATGACGCCATTTTTTTTAAAGCAGTACTGAGATTGAATCCAGGGCTTTCACACTGAGCTTTAACCTCAGCCCCCTTTATTTTATTTATTTATTTGTTTTGATTTTGAGACCTGGTCTCGCAGATTTGCCCAGGGTGGTGGACTTGAATCTGTGATCCTCCTGCCGAGGCCCCCAGAGTGCTGGGATTGCAGGTGTGTGCCACTACGACTGACGCCAGGGTTTTTGACGTAAGCAACTAGAAGAAGGAAGTTTCTGTTTAGTGAGGTGAGACGTGAGAGGAGCAGGGGTGGGGATTAGGTGGAATATTGGGGAGTCAGTTTGGGATAAGTGACACTTGAGGGGCTTATTAGACGATAAATGTGTCAGCGCTGAACAGGCGGCTCGACATTTTCTGGGTTGAGAGCAGAGGTCTAGGGCTAGATACAAAATGTTGGAAGCCATCAGCCTGTAGGTAAAGTCCTCTGGTTGGATGAGTTCGTTAGTGGAGTAAGCGGGAGAGACCAGCAAGGTCTGAAGGCCAATATGCGGAGACTGCGGAGACTGGAGGAAAAGAGATGAGTGGCCAGAGAGGTAGGGAATTCAAGCAGGCGCCGGCCCGGAAAGCCCAGTGGGTAAATGGCTTCGAGGAGTGTTCACCATATTTGGTGCCACTGCTAGTCCACTTGATGCTGAGTGGCCTAGAGGGAAAATCATTTCCTGTGGTGGGTCTTTTGGAAAGTGTCTTCATCTTCTGAATAACAGTGCTGCACTCTATGAACAATCCATGGTCATGGGGCTGTAGGTATTTTTATAAATGAAATACGTGTTTATGGAAGACAGATCTGGCAGGTATTAAAGCATAGAACTGTGACTGGAAGTCTGAAAAGTCTGTCAGTAGCCAGTCATTCAGATACATTAAGAGCAGAGTAGACATACTTAACCCTATTAGGTACTGAGCCCAGACGTTCCCTTGAGCCAGCTCTTTGTCCGTACTGCATTACAGTCTCTGTTTGTAGTACATGAATAACAGTGCTGCAGAACATTGTTGTATTTGCTTTCATTTTAATTACTATATGATAATAGTTTATGGAGTAGCAGAAGGTACTTTTGGACTTCTGAGTCTAGTAGTGAATGCTCACAGCTGATTGAGGAATTTCACCCTGCCGGAAAGGACAAGGGACCGTGTCCGCTACAGGTTTCCTTACTTCCCAGCTCCAGCTGATTATCTCGGCAAAGTTCCTGTAATTTGGCTTGGTTTGAAATGTGACTACGGAAGACCCAGCTAAGTTAATTTAGTCCTACCAGTCATGACTTCTTGGTGTTAATTAGGACCTTAAATGTGCATGTTGCATATTAAAGCTTGAAGCTGATGTTACTTGCTTATTTTTGTCTGTAAGTTAATTGCAGAGAGTAATTTTGTGAAATCATTTGAGGATTTAACTAATTAAATCTAATTATATTGTTGGAATAGATGAACACCAAGGCAAGTTGATTTTCTTTTACAACATTGACTTTTTAATAAAACTTCTATTTCCATTTGTTTGTTTTTGTTGTATAGGAATTGAATCCAGGACCTTTGTGCTAAGCTACATTCCCAGCCCTTTTGTAATTTTTTTGAGTCAGGGTCTCATTAGGTTGCTTGAACTTGTGATCTTCCTGCTTCAGCCTTCCAGTGTTGAGGTTAAGGCATGTGCCACTCTGCCCAGCTTCTATAAAACTTTAGTGTAAAATGTACTGATTTTTCAGCCATAAATAATCAGCCAAGTCAGCTTAAGAAATTTATACTTCAAAGGTAGGGCATGTAGCTCAGTGGTTTAGTGTCAGCAGGCCAAAAGCCCTGGGTTCCATCCCCAGCAACAAAAACAAAATACCAATAATTGGAGAAAACCTTGTGGTCCAGAGGTTTGGTCTACTTCTGCTTTCATCTTCCTGTAACTTATTTATAGACTAAAAAGACCAGTGTTGGGATAGTATTAGGAAGTGTCCTCAGTGCATGCTGGTAATCCTAGAGGCTGAGGCAAGAGGATCACAAGTTGGAGCCCAGCTTGGGAGTTAAGCAGCATAGCCAGACCCTATCCCAAAATAAAATAAGGACTGGGGATGTAGCTCAGCGAAAGGCAAAAAAAAAAAAAAAGCTGAGCATGGTGGTGCATGTCTATAATCCCAGCATTCAGGAGGCTGAGATAGGAGGATCACCATGAATTCAAGGCCACCGGAACTACGTAGTGAGACCCTGTCTCAAAAATGCATGAAAGAAGGAAGAAGGGAAGGAAGGGCGGAAGGAAAGAAAGGAAGGGCAGGCCTTGGAAACAAAACACAAAGCTTGATAGAGCATATCAAACCTCAAATCCTCACTCAGACCACTGGGCGCTCTCCGACGGTCACACTTTAAGAAAGTAGGACGGTAAAAACAGTCAAGAGCAATAGATAAAGGAGGAAAGGTGGCTTCTCTGATGGTTTAAGAAAGCTTAGCATTCTTAAATCTTAAATGGAAAGCTGAAGGATGAAAAGAGACTTAAATTCTGAAGGATTTATTAATACTGGAAATGAAGGATCTTCCCTGAACCTTTGTTTAGTAATATGCAGGAAATAGGCTTCTTTCTTCTCTGGTCCTTTATAGAAGTTCAATAAATTTGTTTCTGAAAATGGCCCTTCTTAAACTAACTGTTTTCATTAATTTTAGGAAGATCCTGCTTTGACTCGTTGGACCTATGCAAGATCAACTAATATCTACCCCAGTTTCAGGCCCACGCCCAAAAACTCACTGATAGGACTTGTGGGTGGACTTGGACCCCTCCTCTTCTGGTTTTATGTTTTCAAAACTAGTCGGGTAAGTATTGGGACCAAATGTTTAGTCTTAGTCTTGGTGTGACTGGCTTCCTGGGTAGGGGCCAGACGCAGCTCTTCGTTTTGATAATTGCCATGAGGCTCCCTGTGTACCTTCTTAGCCCAGAACTGTGCCTCTTCTGCAGATGACATTGGGTGCATTCCAGGTGGTATGGCCATAGGCTCAGCCTTTCTTTCAGTATCCCCACCCTGGTCTGTCCGTCTCCTTCACCCTCTCTCCCCTCTCCCCTTGTTCTTTGTGTTTGAGACAGGGTCTTACCGTATAGTCCAGGCTGACCTTCAATTTGTGATGTCTTCTCTCAGCCCCGAGTGTTGGGATTATGGTCCACTCCCTTTGTCTCTTTTATCTTTATTCCTCTCTAGTTAAGAATTAAAACAATGTTTTCAATTACATGTTTGATTTTATTGCTTTGCTGTTTTAACTCATGTAGAAATGTACTTTGTTAAAACAGTAGTCTCTGGATCATTTAGATTTAATTTAATGCCTGGTCCACAATGTAATAAAATGGTCAATTTAAATTTCTAAGATGAATTTAGCTCATGATTTTTCCTGGTATATTTTAAAAAATAAAATTGGACAGTGAGTACTAAGTTATTTTTTTCTCATTAGAAGATACATAGAAACCAAACTGTTCTATTATGATTAACCTTTAGGTGTTACCTTTGCAGAATTTTTAGCTTCCTTTGTTCATTTGTTTTGAAAAGAGATGTTTATTGGCTCACATATTAGCCGAACACATAAATTATTGTGCGTGTTCCCCATGCATGAACTGTGGTTGTATGTTGGCCACATTTTGTGAATTAATGTTAAAATGTAATGATAACAAAGAAGCCAAAGCAGCTGGACTGGGAATCACTGCTGTCAGAGGCATCGTAGGACTGCAGAGAAACGAGCGTATCTCTGCGCTAGGCCACTCCTCTTTTGCTGTAGAACCCGGCCACAGCCCCAGCCTGCTGCTGCTGTCTAGATTAGAGCTCTCTTGTCTGTCTTGGTCTTTAGGTGGTCAGTCTACTCTTGTCAGAGTTTGTATCTTTGATTATATGATAAATTGGCCACACTTTCCCAGAAGGCCTTTGCTTTTTGCTCTCAATATATGCTTTTTAGTGGGTAATTTATTTCTGCGTACTAGAATGTAAGTAGTTTTGAGTAGGAGCATTTTCTTATTGTCTCTTTAGCTCTTCAGATTACTGCTTTCACTCCCTCGGCTTTAGATGGAATGATTACCATTAAGTTTAGAGTGTTTTATTCTGATTTTTAGAGCTGTACTGTGGTTGTGTTGCACGGCATTGTTTTTCATTTGCTGTTTTTCTGTCTTTACAGGATAGGAAGGAAAAACTTATCCAGGAAGGAAAATTGGAACAACCATTTCATATCACATATTAAATCTGATAACTGATGATTGTGTTTCTTGTTTAAATAAATCTTCCACAAAAGGCCGGGTGTGGTGGTGCACACCTGTAATCCCAGCACTGGGGAGGCTGAGGCAGGAGGATCACTGCGAATTTGAGGCCAGCCTGGACTACTAGTGAATTCAATGCTAGGCTGAACTATATAGTGAGACCCTGTCTCAAAAAAACAATGAATAAATAAATAAATCTATTAATCATTAACTGGTTTGTCTTAATATTACATAGATTCAGTGTTAAAACTTACACCTCAACAGAAGCAGAAGCAACCTAAGGAGTACAGACTGACAGTTGTACTGAGCAGTTACTTGAGTGCTTAGTACATATCTGATAGTAACACCTAAGTCATACCGCAGCAGAACAGTAACAGCAGTGTAAAAACTGAAGGAAGATTCAGGAAAAGCAGTACAGGTAACTGATAAAGGAAGTTTCAGGAGACAGTACTTGATCTAGGCTCTGCAGTTCAAATTGACAGGGTGAAACAGCGTGAAAGGGCAAGGTCCGTGGGGTGTGGCTGAGGTGAAAAGCCTCAGAAAGCTGAGAAGATGGACGGTGGAGGTCGTGCTGAGTAACAAGAGAATGGTTAAGGGTATGGGATTTGGAGGTGAGGTCTGGCAATCAGAAGGCTAGCTCAGGTTTAGCAGTTGGAATCTTAGGCCTCCATGTCCTCCTCTAGCGGAGATAGCGTGCTACCTTAGGTTATGAAGATGAAGCAGCAGTATTTTAAAAATAACTGTTGTCCTATTCTTTGTGGTTAAGCCTGGGAACGGCATTGGCAGTCTCATCTGCATGGGCACTCAGGTGCTGTAGGTGAATAGCATGTTCTGTAGGCCTCATTTACATGAGTAGGTTGGTTTTATATATGTGCTATTCTCATTGATTGTTACTAGTCCTTGTTACCCACCCCCACACACAAAGCACAACCTGAGTGAAAGGCTTATATGCAAGTAGTTAGGTCTGGAAGAATGCGTGGGAGGCTGGAAAGAGGGAAGCACCCCAAGTGTCTATTAGTGACCTGTTACTTCATGGGGAAATCCTACAAGGGATCTTAGAGAAACCCTGTGGGATGCACACAATTTTACCTCCAAACAGAAAAATAAAATACCCTGTTTCCATTGGTCAAAACTTAGCCATGAAATAGCTTTGTACTACTGAGGGTGTGCCTCAGAATGGCTGAACCTATTTGTATAACCATTGAGTCCAATCTGTAAAATGACCTTCAAGCTTATGTCTATGTATAGTCTGTACACTACACCCAGCAGAGGGGTTGGTGGCACAAGTTACAGTCCACACTTGGTACTGGCTGGAGACTGTTGGAACTGGCTGGAAGGCCATATCTGATACCACCATCTACCCCAACTATATGTCCTGTATGTAACTCACTTGCCCATGACATCAGCAGGACTAGATGGCTTCTTAATGACATCACTAAGATCATTTCTGGCCTTACTGTAGAAACAAATCAGGCCTCCAGTGTAGCGATTGCCTGTTTACAGTTAGCCTGGACATGGAACTACCAAGGAACACCAAGATGCTCCAGTGAATCTTGGTTGCAGATGTTACTAGTCCACATTGTGTGGCTGTAACCGTTACTCCTTGTAATCACTATTGATGCTGCCAATATTGAAAGTCTTTTTGTGTACTGTTTTCCACATACAAAAAGCCCAACATGATGAAGAGGTAGAGCTATAGATTATTGTGTTTCTCTGGTAAAATATTCTCCCAATAACCCACAATGTGAATCAAGACTTACTCATCAGAGCCTATCCTTGTATAGAAGGGAGGCATTTATTCCACACATTAGTCACTGGGATGGCAGAAGGAGTCTTACTTCCTCTTGAATTCTAGCTACTAGGGCATAGCACAATATTTATGACTTTGGTTCCTGGAATTTACCTCACGGTCACCTCTGTGTCTTAACCCTGCAGGACATTCTCCCCAAGCTGGTACCTCAGCTAATCCTTTAAGAGGCTTAGCTATGTTCACTTGTGCCTTAGAGGCACCATGTTCCCTTGACAGCATGACTCGGTGCTTCTGACGTTACGCAGATCATAATGGGCAGCTCCGGTTGAATGGTCACATTATCCCATGGTGGGTGCTAAGATGCTTTGGGGATGGTAAATTGTTCTATGCTGCAGAAGTCATGGGCTTGATTCAGAACCTTAGGAGTCCCAGGGTCCTGCAGAGACTCCAAACAGCATCCTAATTTACCACGGATACCTAGAGTATTATTCCTATTGTGCTGCATGCCTGAAGTGGCAGCTGTTTGCCTTGCAGCTTGGACCTGCACAACCCTCTGTGGGCTGTATTCAAAACCAGTCGCTTTGTGAGTCACAACAGCAATGTTCCCTAGTAGGATAGGCGTTGCTCCAGAGTCCAGAGACTCACTCCTAAGGAGCTGTATCTCTGGAGGAAAGAGTGTGAAATGGAACAACTGACCCACTTTTTGGAGGGGCTACCCTGACCTGCTGAAGACCACTGGAGCCTTATGAATACCACTGATGTGGAAGGCTCCCAAAGCGGTAGACAGATTGCCTTCTACTTTCTGCTGTCACACCGAGGCACTGAAGTAACAAGTCTAGTGTACGAGAGAATAGAAACTTTGTGGCAGAAATAGTAGAATGTTTGAGAAACAGCAATTGAAAGTGGCCAGGGCAGTAGACATAGGGAGTAGCTATGTGTAATACAGAATGCTACAGAGCTGTGATTTTCTGCAAACTGGATCTTCAAACCAGTTGGATTTTCAGCTACCATCTCATGCCAGTGAACCTTGGCTGAATCATGTGACTCTCATTCCCAATTTCCATATGATTCCTGTTTCCTAACTTGCCTCTACCATATAATAACTACCTACTCCTGCCTACTCTACCACCTTTAATGTCCATTGTTTTTAAATCGTTCTCCAAATCTCAAAGAACTGTATGATTTTATTCTGATTTTACTAGAGGGAAAAAATGGAATTTTATCTTGACCTTCAGCCTTTTTTTAAAAGCTAACTTTAGTGTAATTTTTCTTTGTATGTGAATGTACATGTCTATTATAAGAAAAATCTTAAGTAAGAGGATAAAATAGAAACCACTCCTAATTCCATCACACAGGCATGACATTTCAGTACACATCCTTCTG
This sequence comes from Dinomys branickii, assembly GCA_004027595.1. Lineage (NCBI taxonomy): Eukaryota > Metazoa > Chordata > Mammalia > Rodentia > Dinomyidae > Dinomys > Dinomys branickii. The sequence goes on along the minus strand of PVLD010012544.1, from coordinate 10,448 downwards.
AAGTGTTTCACCCCACTTTTGTGCTTATACATATTTTTTCAACGAAGTGAGATCTGCTGTACAAAATGACTTCTAAACTTGGTGTCCAGTGCTTTGTCATGAACATCACTCCGTGTAGTGATCCTTCTGTGACACTGGTGTATGGGTTTGATAACTTGGTATTCCCAAGCAATGAATAAGGGGCCTCCTGCCTGTCCTTTTCAATGATACCACAGAGTATAGTGGTTAGTGCCAGTCTCTGAAGCCAGATTCTTTGCCCTTGCATCCTTGTTTTGCAACTTACTAGGGAAGTGACCTAGAAAATAGTTAAATTTTCTGTGCCTCAGTTACTGTATCTTCCTAGTAGTTACTTCCAACATTGTTTATTTCTTATAAATGACTGAGAGCAGTGACATACAGTCTTAGTGTTGACTATGATTACTTTTAAACATGATGAAATATTTTAAATTTGCATTTAAATTATTATTGAGTTAACGTTTTCTTTTTTTAATTTTATTTTTAAGACAAAAGAACCCAGAATAACACAGAAACAATACAGAAAATACCAAGTTATAGAGAAGATAGTAGGGAATTGGCACCAGATACTGTGTAACGTAGTTATCTTTGTATTTGTTATAATACAATCAATAAGGGATATACAAATTACAGAGGAGACAATAGGAAACCATCACTGGATGCTGTATTACATAGTGTTGGTTTGCATTTGTTAACACAAAAACAATAAAGGAAATACCAGATTACAGAGAAAATAGTAGGGGGTTACCACTAGATGTTGTATTACATAATGTTGTCTTCATCTTTATTACTAAGTTATATAGATGATGGCTTGTTCAATTAATCAATTTTCTCCACTTCACCACCATTGTTCTACCACCCTGTCAGTGATCTTCCTGCTGGCAATCACTGCACTTTTGATTTATTTACTCCCTCATGCTTTTACTTTGGGCAGAGACTTGGCTGCTTCTAAATATGCTGTGTATTACATGGGTGTACACAAATTACTATGGCAGGAAGTGGAGAAGCACCCTTCGGCAATACCTCACAGACATCAAGTGTCCAGTTGGGTAGGCGGGGTTACACAGTGAACTGCCAGACTCTGTCAGCGCAACCACGTCTATAGGCTCAGACGAGTCTTCAGGGCCTTCCTGGGGGCTGGGCAAAGTGCCTGGCACACCCCAGTGGCCGGGTGGAGCACCTGGCAGGACTGGGGAGCTGAGTGGAGCTCCGGGGGTGGGATGGAGTGCCTGAAACACCCTGGGGGCCGGGCGAATTTCCAGGGCGAGGGGGAGGCCTGGCATGCCCTGGGGTCTGGGCGGAACACCTGGCACACCCCGGGGACTGAGTGGAGCTCTGGGGGCAGGGCAGAGTGCCTGGCACACCCCAGGGCCGAGTGGGGCTTGTGGGGGGGTGTTGGAGCGCCTGGCACACCCCAGGGCTGGAGTGAAGCTCCTGGCACACCCCAGGGGCTGGGCAGAGCGCCTGGAATGCCACACCCCAGGGCCAATTGGAGCTCTGGGGCAGAGCTAACTTTTTTCTTTTTCTTTTACTTTTTTTTTTGTGTGTCTTTTTGAGGCAGGCTCTTGCTATGCAGTTCAGGCTAGACTTGAGCTCACTTTGTAGCTCAGACTGGTCTCGAACTCATAATGATCCTCCTGCCTCAGCCTCCTGAGTGCTGGGATTACAGGTGTGCACCACCATGCCTGGCTATATTTTTGCCCAAGTATGTTTGTTATTTGCTTGTTCAAACTCACTGCCTATTTTTCCCGACATATCTTTTTTGTAATGATTTTAAGGCATGAACAACATAAATTAAAGATCAGTCCTTCATTGAGATTGATAATACCCCTTATTAATAGGGAAAATATATTTTATCCTTAATATCTAATTAAAATGAGGTACTACCCAGGGAAATTTCTGAATAGTAGAAACTTCTAAAGCATTTTTGAACATTGAGAATTATTGACCAGAGTGTTCTAGAGGATATAATCAATTTCAAAAGTTTTTTTTTATAGTCAAAAACAGTGTTCCAAGTCACACCAAGTAATCTGTTGAGGACACCACTTGCCTCCTTGTCTGAGCTCCAAATGCTGCCATCTGTCTGGCTGATGCTGCTAGACCTGGGCACTGAAGCCCGTACTGGTACTGCCGAGCATCTAATAAAGGATCACAAGTATGTAATTATAGTGGCTGTTCTCAGCATCAAAGGAGCTCAGGACCTTGTTGCTGCTGAAAATGGCTGCAGTACATTTCAGGGAAGCTCTGGTCCTTACTCTGAGTGTTGCCTCCTGGCTCCAGTGCAGATCCCTCAGTCTGTTAACAAAGATCCTTTATCCTGCTGGTGCAGACTTTCTAGCTTCCACCACTGATCTTTGGGTCTTCCCAGTGCAGACCTGTGAAACAGACTTGCATGAGACATTGTCATGTGCTCTTGGCTTCCAGTTGGATTTGTGGGCATGTTGCTATGGGCTCTGGATCTTTAGATGGCTCATGTACGACATTGCCATGGGATCCAGGCCCTCAGCTGGATTCTTTGGGTCTTTAGTGTATGAACAGATTCCCTGTATTTTTTTGTATTTGACTCTTTGGGTGACTATTATAAAATATTCCTATAAATTTTGTATCCTGTAATAAATTGTTATCCTTGCAAACACCAAAACTATAGCAGCAGTGAGGAAGGTAGCCAGGAACCAGATCATATGGCCCTTGTCACATAAAGAGAGCCGTCAGTGTAATTTCAGTGAGAAGCATTGAAAGCATTAAACAATATTGACCCAATTAGATTTGCATACCTGGAAGATCACTCTGGTTCCTGGGTAGAATATAATCACAGGGCAAGAGAGGCTGAAGGAAGACCAGTAATCAGGCTGTTATCAATCGAACATGGTGTGCAATTTTTGAGACAGCCTTCAATGTAGAACAAAGCAACCCCTGCCATTCTTGGATGAGTCATCTGGATATGAACTTGTCAAAAGCTTTATGAAAGTCTAAATATATTGTCTCTATTAGTTCTTCTTTATGCACATGCATGAGGAGGCATTATTAATTCCTTGTCCCTTTATGATATCCCTTTTCCTTCTCTTCTTCCACAATGGGCTGGTTTGTTTAAATACTATGTCCTTTAGCATAGGTCCTGCTGGAGAAAAAAAGATCATTCCTGTTCTCACTGATATCTCACTGGGTCCAGTCCCTGATTTACTTTATGCTTTCTCATTTCTACTGGGACCTGACTCAGTCTACTCATAACTTTGGAATACATATTGTCTCTCTCTGATATTCTGCAGGATAATTAATGGGGTGCTTAAAGACATTAAAAGTCTACAAGAGGCTATTTTGATAAAATTTGCATGATTGCAAAATATGGACAGCACTTTAGAATTACTAAAAATGTAATTCTAAAAACACAGTATTAATGGAGTCTGGATTTTCAAAGCTTCTACCACCATTTTCTATCTTTGTGTGAACAAAAAGAATTTTTATGTTTCTATTTTTCTTTTAGAGGAACCATTTGTGCTTGAAGCTGTGACGATAACACTTCCCATTGTTTCTCCCCTCGCTTTTCCCCTACATTTTTCTGGCTGAGATTGAGGCTCCTCATTTTGCCAATACTCACTGTGACATGGCAAAATGCCAAGCCTCATCCTCTATATAGAGACCTTTCATTTCAAGTTACCAAGAAAGCGTGGTGTGAATCAATATTTCATACCCAAGTTTTCTATTCAAGGGATTGAAGAAAGCTTAACATTTGACCCCAGGCCTCCAAGTTTCCCTGGAGATGGATGGCTGTTTGAAATGTGTGAGATTTCTCGAGCAAATCTGTCACTAGAGTTCAAGTTTACTTTCTGCCCATAATCACAAAGAATGTCACCTTAGTTTGGAGTCAATTCTTTACTTCTACCGTCAATTGCATTTAAATCTTTCATCTCTTATAATTAAGCTCCAGAAGAATCTTGGGACTGGGCAGAGGAGGAAACTGGCAGACATTGTTCCAAAAATCAATATCGGGGAGACTCGGGGCTGTGACATTCTTGAAGGTAAGCAGAAAGGGGGAAGAGAAAACAGCAGAGGACATTGCTTGAATATTTGCACATTTCAACTCTTTTTTAAAAACTAGCATATTTCATACAATTTAAAACAGAGTTTTCTAAAGAGAGTTTTATTCCTAGTTTGTATAAGATGAAGGATGGCAGATTAGAGCTAGTCGTACTCAGGAGATACATGGAGATCCCTTGCCAGGATCTGTAGGTACTGATAACCGGTGGTGGTGGGGAAACCCAAGTATGGGAAGGCAATTTAAATAAGGAACACAGCAGACAACATCCTGTCTATAAGGAAAAGCAGGGTCTTTTAGCACTGGGACTGCTCACAACTCAGCTCTAGCTAACAACATGTGTAACCCTTGAGGGATGGAGCCGAGGGGAGAGAGAAGTCCAGTGAAATACAGGGCCTCTGGCAGCCGCAATTGACACCCCAGGGTGGCCATTCAAACTCTGGGGGTGGAAGTCAGACCTAGGCAATGTTGATGAACTCCCTTCCCACTGGGAGATGGGGCTCAGAAACCGAGATATTTTCAGGAAAAAGACTTCTCAGATTAGGGTACTAAGGATGGGAGGAGCCAGAAAATGAATCAGAAAGTGGCAATTGAGTTGGGACCAGCAAGTCCTTGGGAAGGAAAGAAATAAGGGCTTAGTTCTGGAGAGGGACTGAGGAACAGGCAGGGGCATGTGATCCGAGGGTGCAGAGATGCGAGAGTTGTGCTACCAGTATGGTGGGCACATTCCCCCCTGCACTTCAAATCCCATAAAACCCTGTGCCCTCCTCCCACTGCTCAGCTTTCCAAATGCCAGAGAGTTCAGGCTTACGTGTGATCAAGCCCTGTGGCCACTAAGCGTGACCAGCTAGAAGCCCAGGTGAGCACCCTCACACTGGTTTCTTGACTTTGCTGAGTTCCATGCAGAAGGGCTCTTCCCCACCAAGCTCCAGGCACCTCTAAACTCCTGGCTGAATATTCTATGAGCTGATGTTCCATGAGCTAGGTAGACCGAGAACTTGGAAAAGGCCTAGATGTGAGGCAGTTGCACAGCCTGGCCACCTGCAGAGGTGTAGGAAGAGCAGAAGTAAACAGCAACAGTGACTGCCACAGAGAGAAAGGAGCAGGGAACAAAGAAGCCCACACAGAAATCTGGAAGATTAAACGCTTGACCAGCCCAGCTCTCCATTCCCTCTGCTCCAAACTAATTGGAGACAAAACGTCTAGCCAGTCACACCCACAGAAGCACAGCTGAAAGCTCAAAGAACCCTGTTGCCCTGGAAAGGACTCTGTGCTTCTGCATTTCTGCAAAAAAAAAAAATATATATATATACATATATATATGTGTGTGTGTGTGTATATATATATATAGAGAGAGAGAGAGAGAGAGAGAGACAGAGAGAGAGAGAGCAAGCAGAGAATAAGAATTAATTAGTGCTTTATGATCAGAGTAGAGTCACAGCCACCAAAAACTGTGTACACAGGACTCAAACACAAGCTTTCTGACAGTTTATGAACTGGTTCCAAATCTCTTACGGCTTCCCCCAATGCCCAGTCATACTTTCCTCCCTCTTCTTTCTTTCCTGAGTCCCCAATGATAACCTCTTAAAGCCCTTCCGAGCTTTAAGATTCCAGATATAAAAATATCATCACCGAAGTCCTATCTCCTTACTTTCATTTCCTGTTTTCTCCTTCCCTTCTTTCTGAACTATTTTCTTCCTTTTCATCTTCCTCACTCTCTCATTCCCTGCATCCATGCCTACTTGTCATCAGCCTCAATTCATTGGCTTCCTGAATTACTGAAAGAGGAGAAAATGTGAAATTGTGAACACAAATTTTAAGTTTATGATTGATATATATTTCGCTCTGGAGATGCCAGTGTGACCAGCAATTGTCTACTTGCAGCACAGCAGCTGGGATTTGCTTCATTACATTGGGATTGAAGAGGGGTATAAACACCAAAACATAATAAAACACGAGGTCACATCATAAGAGTGTTATAGGCAACTGAATTAGACAGAAATATTATAGGCAGTCAGAGAGGGCTAAGGCTCCAAAGGAACCAGTGGGGAAGACAAGATACCTTGCAACTACGAAAGAGACAGATACCTCCAGCTGCGGGCCAGACCTGAAGACAAAAGATAAAACAAATGTACCCACATACCGTCCTAAGGATAAACACCTAAATAGGTCTCTATCACCTTGAGAAAGCCAGGAACCGTCACTAACTCAACTCCCTACAGGAAAAGCCCCAGTTCTGTATTCATACCTGCCTGCTACATGACTCACTTCCCCATCTGATCCTGATTAAATCAGGTTTACCTGAGCAATTATGCTTGTAACCTTATTGGTTGACCAGAGTCTTGTCCAACCAAGTGCCCACCTTGCGAGTTCCTGTGTTTCCCACCTTGGGCCTGCCTCTCATCATGGTTTTGCACTATAAAGAACTATAGAAAAGGCAGGTTTGTTGTCAAGCCACTTGTGTCTCCTTCTGTCTTTTTCTTGGACAGAAGCTTTCTTTCTCTCAATAAATATATTCTGCTCTTAACTTCCTTCCCTGTTCCTAAGAGTCATTCTTCAGTTAAGAGAACATGAATTCTTCCCAGATATCTAACAGGTTGAGAGTTTCTTTCTCCTATATCAGGAGGTTGGACACTGAATAGATTTCCACAGTTGGTAGTTTTTTTCCCTAACTGATCTTCAATCTGCTGCACAAAAACAATAGTAACATAAGAAGGCAAGGCAACAAGATGCTTCCATAAACACTTACCTCCCTAAAAGCTGATCTTGTGGGCTCTGAAGTAGAGAACATTAAAGGCAAAAAATAAAAATAAAAATGGTCAAAATATTTGAAGAGATCAAAGAAGAAACATAGAAGCAAATTCACAAAATGATTTGTGAGAAAGAAGATTTAGTTAATAAAATGTTCAGTGAGTTTAAAAAAGAAAAGCTGGTGCAGTTAAACAACTGTACAAGATATGAATGTCCATTTTGGCAAAGACTTAGAAATTATGAACATAAATCAAGAAAAAATCCAGGATTAAACAATTCAGTGGTAAACATGGGTAGCAGACTTGACCAATGTGAGGACAAGGTATCAGGACTTGAAGCAAAGGTTGATGTAGTGGATCATGTATTAAATGATATCCTAAAAGCAATAAGACAACATGAAAGCTGGATCCAACCGCTGCCACATGACTAAATCAAAACAAAGGAAAATATGAGAATAGCAGCACAATTCATAATAGTTAAATCTTGGAAGCAGCATCAGCTGATCAGTGGATAAAGAAAGTGTGGTATTTAGGCACGATGGAGAACTACTCTGCCAGAAAGATATACTTGAGTCATTTGTAGAAAAGTGGATGGATCTCGGGACCATAGTGTTAAGTGAAATAAATCAGACACACAAACTTAAACATTGCATGATTTCATTTATATGAGAAACCTAAATTATAAATAAAGAGGAAAATAAATAATAGATAATAGGAAATAGGGAGATAGATCTTTCCTAAATGGGAGGAGGATTAGGAAATGGGGAGAAGGGAAAGAAGGAAAGAGATTGAAAAAAAGAATAAAGATGTATTATGTACATGTACCAACTCTCTAAAATGAATGAAACATTATATACTGTAAGCATGCACTAATAAAAAAGAAACAAAGAAAAATTGAAAGATTACTCAGCAAGTTTTATTCACTGTAATCAGAGCATAAATGTTACCAAACTTAGAGAAAGAATTCAATTTTCAAGTATAAGACATATAGAGCCCTAAGTAGCTACAGCCAGAAGAGAACCTCTGCACAACACACTGTAATCAAAATTTCAGAAATTCAACTCAAAGACAACATCCTAAAAGCTGTTACAGAAAAGCAGCAAGTAACCTATACAGGCAAGTCTATCAAAATAACTGTGGATTTCCCCAGACAAGCCTTGAAGTCATGAGACAATGGAGCAATTTTTTTCAAGCTCTAAAGAAAACAATTCTATATCCTGAAAAATAGCTTTCAAAATTGACAAGTGAAGCCTTTCCATGACAAAGAAATCCTAAAGAAATATATGACCAGTAAACTAGTATTACAAAAGTACATAAGGGAATCCTAGACAGAAAGAAGGAGACCACCAGTACCAAAAGAAAGTATATATCCAGCTGGGAAAGTAGCTAAACAAAAGGGGAAAAAAAAAGAAAGAAACAGCACCGGAAAGATAACACAATGATACTTTGCAATAATAACTTTGAATGTCAGTACTCCTAACTCCCCATTCAAAAGACAGACTAGTAAGTTGGATCATAAAATAGAATCCAACCATATGTTGCCTGGAAGAGAAACACCTCATCCAAAATAAAGCATATACACTAAAAATGAAAGTATGGAAACTGATACTTCAAACAAGTAGAACGAGAAAACAAGCAGCAGTCGCTATCTTATTTTCAGAAACAGTAGACTTCAAACCAAAAATGATCAGAAGAGATAAAGAAATCACTACATACTAGCAAAGGGAACAATTCAAGAGAAAGAGATCATAACTGTAGATATATAAGCACTAAATGTTGGTGTACACAATTTTATAAAACAAAAGCTACTAGACAAAAAGGACAGATAGACAATGCAATCATAGCAAGGAACTTCAATATCCCACTCTCAAATAGGTCAACCAGACCAAAAAAAAAAAAAAAAAAAGAATCAACAAAGAAATATTAGAGTTGAATAACATCATTAAACAAATGGACTTAACAGATACTTGCTGAGTGCTGTATCTAACAACACAATACACATTTTTCCATGGCCAACACAACTCCCAAACTTCCTGGGGTGAAGACCATGGAGGGTGGCAAGAAGGTGAAGAAATGAAGACAAGATACAAAAATCTGGGATCAAGTGAAGCCCTCTATCTAGATGGGAGGAAAAGGAACTATTCAAGCACTGCAGCACATTTACTTATACATTCAGCAGGTTGATGTCATGTGATACCCCTCTGCCTAGCAATCCACTGCTTGGATTGCCTTGGGTGTCTGGTGTTCTCTGAACTGGAGCGAATTGTTTACATGGTTCACCTTGGGCACTGTTTTTCTCAGACCAGCCTTGCTCCCGCTCCACATGTGTGATCATTCTCTAGTTTCAGCCACTCCTCCAAACACTGTTTTTTTCTCAGCAGCATATGGGCCTTTTTTCTGAAATAGGTCATTAAGCATACTTACATAAACATAAAAGAGTTCAAATGATCCTCTCCATACTATCAGATTATACTGGAATGAAGCTAGAAATCAACAGCAAAAAGAAACCACAGAAACTTTGCAAAGACATTGGAGATTAAATAATACATTTGAGAAATTGCTAGACACATGAATTACTGAAATTGAATCAAAAAGAGATTAAAAACTGGCCAGGCATAGTAACATATGCCTATAATCTCAGCACTAAAAAGCCTGAGGCAGGAAGATCATCATGAACACAAAGACATCCTGGGCTACATAGTGAGTTCAACACCAGCCTGAACAATACAGTATATTCCTGTCTCAAAAAAAGAGACAGAAAATGAGAGATAAACCAATAACAGGCAAATGAAATAAAGGAAGTAATAAAAACCCTACAACCTGATTGATTCATCACGTAATTCTACCAGAACCTCAGGGAACTTCTAACTCCAATACTTCTTAAATTCTTCAGTGAAATTGGAAGGGAAGGAGCACTGCCAAACTCATTTCTCAAAGCCAGTATTGCTCTGATACCAAAACCACACAAAGGCAGCATAAAACAAAACCAAACAAAAAAGGTATAGATCAATCTCCTTAATGAACATAGATACAAAAAGCCTCCACAAGATACTGACAAACAGAACGCAACAAATCATGACCAGGGAGCTTCATCCCCGTGATGCAAGGATTGTTCAACATACGTAAATCAATAAACGTAATTCATTACATAAACAGAGGGAGAAAAATCACATGGCGTAGAAAAAGCTTTTGATAAGATTCAACATCCATTTATCATGAAATCTCTGATGAAAACACGTATAAAAGGGCATATCTCAAACTAATAAAAGCTATTTATGACATCCCTAGAGCCAATATCATCCTAACTGTGGAAAACTGAAAGCATTGTCTGAAAAACAAGGAACAAGGCAAGGTGTCTACTCTCAGCACACCTGTTCAAAGTAGAACTTGAAATCTTAGCCAGAGCAATCAAGTGAGAGAAAAAATAAAAGGCATTTTTATTTTTTTATTTTTTTATTTTTTTAGAAACATAAAAGTACAAAAACATATTGACAAACAGACACCCATTATCATAGAAAATAGTACAATCACAACTAATCTATAGACAAGGTGATATGGTCTCAACAGTAGTTGTTGCTTTATCCATTGATATCTTCGAATTGTAGATGTATGGACCCATATACAGACATGCAAATTTAGTCAGACAGTTG
>PVLD010012543.1:0-59829 GCA_004027595.1 Dinomys branickii | reverse complement strand
ACTAAATTTGCATGTCTGTATATGGGTCCATACATCTACAATTCGAAGATATCAATGGATAAAACAACAACTATTGTTGAGACCATATCACCTTGTCTATAGATTAGTTGTGATTGTACTATTTTCTATGATAATTGGTGTCTGTTTGTCAATATGTTTTTGTACTTTTATGTTTCTAAAATAAAAAAAAAAAAAGAAAAAAAAAATAAAATAAAGTGCTGTGGGATGTAGTAAATAATTCCTTTGGGCTGGCCAAAGATTTTCACAGGAAACAAAGAGCACGAGCTGCATTTTATAAGAGTTTTGACTCATGGTGTCTTCCAGTTTGAACCCAAACCCCTGTCTATCCGTGGTCACTGTGTGGTCACTGTGTGGAAGGTGAACACTCTGTTCTCCCTCCCCGAGCAGCATTCTCAAGACGACATCACCTCCCCTGGGGCTCCTGGGAAAGGAGAGGTCTTCCAGGGATGCCCTGGTCCTCCAGCATCCTGGCTGCCTGAACCTGTGTCACCCACACAAGGTCGACTCTTCTTTGGGCTGCCCTGTTCAGGCCTCAGCATCCAGGTTCACACTCAGCTCCATCTGTCTCCTCCTGAAGTCTCAGACACAGACCAGTCCCAGGGGAGTTGGAGTCACCACCTGGAAAGCTCCACGGTGTGGGGCTTAAGTCCTTCCTTCCACATCCAGCCAGTGTGCTCACTTCCTCCACCTCGAGCTTTATTCCCCTTGGGGCCTGGAGAGTGAGACGGGGCCTGCTTTAAGATTCAAGGCAATTTTCCATTTGTAGCAAAGAGGAGCTTCAATTTTCAAAGTGAAGACTTCTCAGAGTCTGTGAATTTGGACATCAGGATACTGTTTCTGCCAGGAATATTGAAAATTCAAACAGTTTTAATCCTTACACAAAAAATGGTGCAATGTTATTCATGATTGAAGAGAATGTATAATTAACTTATTTCTTAGAAGTGACAAATGTGAACTTATTTATGATTGTTTGTACCAAAAAATGATTAACAAATATTTATGAATAAATAAGTACAATATCTTTAACATCACTTTCAAGAGCGACTTTCAGAAGATTAAATTGTTTTAATATTCAATAAAAATTTCTAGAGGAAATAATCGGAACCTTTAGAATATCATTTCTATGACACTGATAAAGGAATCACTTAGGATGTCCCAGTGATGTAGGGGAAATGTAATAACTCCCAACCTGCTAGATGTGCCATATGCCAAGTCTGTGCTCCCCAAAACCAAAGAATGAATTGTAAGGAACAAGGGAGGTTAGGAGTAGGAAATATTTACTGAAGAGGGAGATACAGCTCCTGAGAGTCAGGAGGGGTCCCAAGTAGTGTATCAGAACCTCACTTTTCAGGAGGAGTTTTATAGAGCACAACCACATGGATACAATGTAGGTTACAATTATGATCAACCAATAAGATGATAAGTATAGCTGTTTATTTAATGTTCATCCAGCTGGGAAGCAAATCTTGTAGCAAGTGTGCATAGACAGAATAAAGAACTTTTCAGGACGGGGTGATGTGGAGGTCTTGGTCACCAAGGAGGTGACTGTATTCTCTCTAGACTTCACTATGAAATATGTTACCACAATCTGGCCTGGTCATTCCACCTTCATCCTGTGGCCTCCTATTAAAGAGATGTGCCTCTGGGCACAGTTGTAAAGAGTTTTCATTTTTGCCCTAACTCTCTCCAGGTTCTACAGCTTTCTGACTGCCGATAGTGTTTCTATCTGATCTGTCTGTAATAGCCTGAGCAGTGAGGACCACCCAGACTACAGAACCCTCCATATTCTTTGCCAATAACTATAATCCCCAAACCCTCACTGGGGCAGCCATTCCAGATTTGTTCCTGTTACCAGGGACAAAACACTTCTGCTGCCCCATAATGTTACTGTACATCAGACTTCACAGCACCATTTTCAAACATTCTGATACCTAATTCCTCAGTGTTTGCTGCAAAAGATAATGCCTCCCATGATCCTCTCATCTGCTTATAATAATGCACACAGAAATCTAAGAAATTTTACTTAGATGGTCTTATTAAACTCATTTCATTGTCATCTACTTTCTTCCAATCAACACAGGAAATAAATAACTCAAGCCAGCAATCATACTCAGGCATGTACTGCATCACACCATGAGGACAAGACACGCCCTAACACATGAGCAGCAGGTAGCAGGGGATGCTCCCAGTGAGCATGTCTGCTGTTCCCACTGCATCAGCTCTGGCAGCCTGGAGAGCAGCTCAGTGCCTGGAAGGTCTCTACCCTCACCTTGGCCTCAGGCCAGGCCGTGTCCACAGTGACCAGCTATCTCCCATGTGGGTCTGAGGGGACATTCCCCAGGCACAGCCCATCCTCAGTCTCAGGGCGCAGCCACAGGACAGGAGTCCTGGTACTGCTCAGTCTCCTTGGAGTTTGCTGAAATGCCCAGTGTGGGAATGAGCACGTATTGGCTGCATTTGTTAGGATGACACTCACAAAATTTAAATGGAGAAGCTACATTGTTGATTAATGATGCTGGGCAGTTCAGATTAATTTTGAGTGAGACTTTATGAGCAGACTGTGATATGTGACTGGATCTTCAGAGTGAGAGCTCAGCAGATGAACCTACAGACGGTGAAACTAAAAGTGCCCTCTGGAGCTGGGGTCAGTTTGGACCTGGGCAGGCTTTGTGTCTTTACAGCTGTGTCTCCTGCTCACCCTCTTTCTGACCTGCTCAGGCTCCTGCCCACTGAGCATTGAGCAGCCTTGCTTCTCCTGGCTCTTCTGCAGTGAGGTTCCTGTCGCTAGTCTCCATTAAATGAATGCAAAGCCAGAGTAAACCCCACTTCGGAGTTGTCCGGGTTGGATATATTGTCTGAAACTGAGCAACAGACCAGTGTGACAGGTAATGAAGATAGTGAGTTTTTCTGTGTAGGGAAACCTTATTTGATAAGAAGTATTAATCCTACTTTTACTTTTTATTTACTATTAGGTAGGAGAAATTCTGGCAAGTGCTTTAGGAACAGACTCAAAAAAATATTGGAACTTGAATTTGAGGACAAATTCCTATATTTGGCAAACTTCTGCTCAGTAGACATCCTGCCCTGTGAGGTGCACACAACAGGAACAGATTTTGGAGCCAGTCTTGAGTGTGTTCTTTGCAGTGGCACAGGTGCTGTCAGGGGTAGTAATGAGGGCACGTGCCCCTGCATGGACTCAGGTGTCTGGGCTGTAGTGATCTGCACTCTGCCTGTAGTACAGAGAGACAGATGCGGGCATGAGAGGATTGGTGAGAGTAGCCAGGGTGGATGGGCAGAAACCCTGAGGTCAAAGACATGCCAATAAAGGTCACTTCACTTTCCGGGTTAGTGTGCTTGAACCTTGCCAAGCCAGGCAGGTCAGTTTATGGTTTATGAGGAGGAGAAGCATAGTTCAGTTGTTAGGAGAAGGCAAAAGTGACTTAGATTCCTGAAAAACGGGTAAGACTGTCATGAATTTTACAAGTATGTATTCACTTATTTAGTACTTAAATGTTTGATACTTCATTCTATTTAGTGGTTTTTAAAAGTCAAACCTGGTATATCTCAGAAAACAGCCTGCAAAGTGACATTCAGGAGGCCTTTTATAAATCCGGATTCTTATTCCACCTCGCTCAATGATCAAAAGATCTTCAGTGAAACCAGCGTTACTGCAGAGCTCTGTCTCTGAGAATCCCGTGATGAACAGTAGTGGGGTGTGGAAGTGGCTGCCCCATTGAACACTGCGCAGTGCAGGATGGGGGCGGGGCTGCTCCTCGGTGCCCAGCTCTTTCCCTGGGTCCCGCTGTGGGCACCAGGAACTCACAAGTCTGTGCTCCTCTTATTCCTGCCATGACCAGGAGGCTACGGGGGGAAAATCTACCTGTTTTATTTATAGAGCAAAAGTGGTTTCTGCAGGGACTGTTGCAGATTGACTGCAAATGAGGAAAACACAGAAATCATTTTCATAAAAGTGGGCAGCACTTTTAGTATTTTTTTGGACACTGCATATTGACATGATAACACTGCAGACCAGGAGATTGTTTCTCTGCAGTCACATTCTCCTGAGTGATGTTGTATCTTTCGCATTAAGACACAGATTTCCTTTATACCCATTTGGAAAGACTTTCATATGAAGACATTTGTATTCTTTGCAGGATCAAGGAGAAAATCAATCTAAAGAGGTGATAAAAGGTACACAAGAAGAGAGTGAGATTTAAGGAATAAAATAATCTTATTGGACCACAAAGAAAATTTTCACAACCTTTCTCAATAATTTATCTCCTTTAGAACATTTCTGTTTCCATACATTTTTACCTCTTCATGTCACTTTTGCTTCCTTCGTCAGTTTGTTGATGCGTTCTAGATACACATAATGATCACATGCATAGAAGGGAAATTGTGACTCTGCACCGTGTCTAAATTCTCCCAGTTTCCCACTCCCCTCCACATCCTTCACCCCATCTTCCCCTCATTATTTACAAAAGCTTTGTTTTCAATTTTGCCTTCTTATATTTTTCTTACCCCGCTTCCTTTCCCTCTTCCTCTCCTCTAGTTCCCTTTTTAATTTTGAGTGTGTTCATCATATTTTGAAATATCTATTAAACATTTTGGTCCTTATTACACTTTCAGTTTCTCACACCGGAGAATGCCATATTTCCTATGTGGAACCACCCCGTGTCAGGATTACTCTGTACCCATATTTAAACAGTAAGTCAAGCAGATATTTAAAAGGTGTTTATATACATACTTATATAAATGTGCATACTTTTATTCATTAAAATGTTCCTAATCAACATACATAATAATATGCACGATCAATAATTAGAGGTCTGGCACTGTCCTTTCAGGCTGGACAGAGCCCTGAGCCAAGGTTTGCTGCTCCTCGGCGGCGTTGACTCCATCCACTGTCTTCTTGTGCAGTCTTCATGCCCTGTAACTGTGGGCGCCTCTGTCGTCCACATTCCACAGCGTGAAGGGAAGAGAAGAAAATCAAAGTAAGAGGAAATGTTTAAAATGCGCTTCACATTGGTTATCAATAGTTACTTTTCTGTGCTATAGATGAAAAATGATAGATCGTTGATAGCTCTTTATGGATAACATTCTTTCATGTCCCTGAAGCAAATGTTGGATTTCCGAGGCTGGATCACCAGCAGGAAGAGTGCTTGAGTATTAAGCATGCAGCGCACTGTGCTGTTGTGTGGGGACATTTTCCAGTGGGCCTTGGACAACCGTAGAAGTGCTGACTGGTGCTGCTGAGATAGGGTTTGCACAATAAGATCTGAGATGGCATTTATTTTTCTGTTCCTTGCTCCTTGTTTCAAATTGTAAATAAGGACAAATGACTTCCCATAGCGTGTCACTCACAGAACTATTCAAGCAAATAGTGATAGGGCTTGCTGCAGGGTTAGTGTATTAATACTTCTAATATCGTACTTTTCATTTGCTGCAACTTCAATTATAAAAATTCACTGGAATTGGATCAGTCTACTCTTATTTTGTTTCTAATGAAATTTATATACAACCAAAGTTAATTTCTTATCTAGTTTTGAAATTCTGTATAATTTTTGTTGTTTTTTTCTACAAAGTAAAACAATTATAAAACTAATTTATTCTACTAAATTTTTTGGCCAGTTTCCCCAAATCAATGAATAATAGAATATAAATTATTTTAAAATGGCTCAGGGCACCAATTCATGTACATTCAGCTCTGTTGGGAATCCACATATTGAACAATTTTAGTACATTAGAAGGCTTTGGTAATTGTATTAATATAAAAGTACTTAGGAAAATTTCACTGTTTTGTTTATTTCCCTGTGCACAGTTCTGTAGCACTGATACATTTGCACTGCGCTGCATTTACGAAACCACGTGTCTCCAGAACTTCTGCATCTCCCTGAATTAACACTTTTACACAAATTACCTCCCCGCTGCTCTCTGTTCACTCCACCCTGCACATCCACCTTTTCACACCCTGTCGCATGATTTTGACCACAGTGAGTACCACGGAGAAGCCAACTCACACAGTATCTGTCTTTGTGAGGTTGGCTTGCTTCTGTTAGCATGATGTCATCAAAATGTACCCATGCTATACCACGTGCAATGTTTATTTCCATGAAACCCTGTTTGCATTACAGTGGATGTACATACTACATTTTGTTTATGAATTGAATTACATTTTTTATCCTTCATGTATATTGTGAAATATGCTCATTTGAAAATGGATATGGAGAGAATCAGGTTCACATTCAAATGCAGAATTATTAGATCATGTGTAAATCTTGTCCATTTTGGAGGAATTACTGTATTGTGTTCCGTAATGTCAGTACCCATTGTACCTCCCACAAAAATGCACAATGATTTCCACTTTCTCTGCACTTTCAGCAAAACATACATTGTTTCATTTGGTTCTCCTACGAAGCTTTCCTCCTGAGTGTGCAGTGGTGTTTCATTGTGATTTTGATTTATGCTTTCCCAAAAGATGACTAGTTACTAAGCACCTTTCACTGCGCCATTTTTCTACTCAGAATAATTCTTTGGAGAAATTCAAAGCAGTGTAAAAGTTCTCATGTGGAGGAAGCACTTGAAAGAGAAAGAATAATGGTGAACATTTAACTTAAAAGATAGGAACTGCTATGATATTGTATAAGAGGAGCATGTCAATAAGAATTCATTGTATCTTTCTGGAACAGGAAACTTGCAATGATGTCTTACCCAAAGGACATTTGATACAAGAATTTGGGGCAAAGGCTATATCAAAGAAGGATATATATTTCATTAAAAAAAGAGTGTACAGTGTGAACCAATAGAATTTAATCTGAAACAAACTTAAGAAAAAATCATGTATGTGGTTTAAAAAATTTATACATAATGAAAATCATATTATGATGTGTGTTGAAGTAGGTTACTTAGCATAAATTTTGAACATCAATCAGAATTTGTTGAGCTGTAAATTATAATGCAACAGTCAACATTTCATCTTCAAGGAAATGTGATAGAAATATTGTGATTTAAAGTTTGAGATTTCTTTCAAAACTTTTAGGCCATAAAAGTTTGTTTCATTAAATAAATATGTCATGGAAGGAGAATTGCAATTTACATTTTCAACATTTGTTCTTCCATTAAAAATTCTGGAATTTATGAATAAATCAGGATCTAATTTTATAAGAAATTTTTTCTAAGTAGTTTAATGATCAATACATATTCCCTGTTAGGTTTTAAAATATGTGTAAATTTTGACTTAGTCACAAGCTGATTATGCCAGGGACATTATTAATGATCTATACATTTTTGCTGTTGTGTCTGTCTTCAGGAGAAACTATAAACTCATAATGGAAAATGACACTCAGACCTCTACAGACTTCATCCTCCTGGGCTTGTTCACCCCATCAAAGGTTGGCCTTCTCCTCTTTATTCTCATCTTTGCCATCTTCCTAATGGCCCTGGCTGGCAACCTGTCCATGGTCCTGCTCATCCTCCTGGACACCCACCTCCACACGCCCATGTACGTCCTGCTCAGTCAGCTCTCCCTCATGGACCTCATTTATATCTCCACCACTGTCCCCAAGATGGCTTCCGGGTTTCTACTTGGAAACAAATCCATCTCTGTCCTCGGGTGTGGGTTCCAGAGTTTCTTCTTTCTGACATTAGCAGGAGCAGAAGGACTGATCCTGATGTCCATGGCCTATGATCGTTATGTGGCCATTTGCTTTCCTTTGCACTATGCCATGCGCATGAACAGAAGAGTGTGTGTGCTGATGATCCTGGGATCTTGGGCAATAGGTGCTGTCAATGCCTGTGCACATACAGTGTATGCTTTTCATATCCCTTATTGCAGGTCCAGGGACATCAACCACTTCTTCTGTGATGTCCCAGCCATGCTGACTCTGGCCTGCATGGACACCAGGGTCTATGAGTACACTGTTTTTCTCAGTACCACTTTCTTTCTCCTGTTCCCTTCCACAGTCATTGTGTTTTCCTATGGGAAAATTCTCCTTGCTCTCTGCCACATGAGCTCACGAGAAGGCAGCAAGAAGGCCTATTCCACCTGCAGCTCTCACCTCACCATGGTGACTTTCTACATGGCACCTTTTGCTTACACTTATCTCCGCCCAAAGTCCCTCCGATCTCCAGCTGAGGACAAGGTCCTCGCTGTGTTCTACATCATCCTCACCCCAGTGCTCAACCCTGTGATCTACAGCCTGAGAAACAAGGAGGTGATGGGGGCCCTGGGAAAAGTGACTCAGAGAATCTGCTCTGTGAAAATGTAGATAAATTTGTGCTTCGTGCATTCATCTTGTGTTTGCTGTAGAGGGATACTAATTGTGTGTATCTCACATTGTAAAATTAATCAGTATTTTTTAAAATTTTCAGATTTGATACATTTTTGTTTCTAGACAATAATTTTTATTTTCTTTTGTTGCTTATTCCCCATCAAAACAATGAACCTGTATCTTTCATTAATGGGAGGACATGTTGTCAGCATGAAGAAATGACAAGGGAACCTGCTGTAAACCTCGCACGCTTAAGAATATGGGGTGTGATCAATACCTCCTTGAATGTTTAATTCATAAATTGATACATTTAAAAAGACATCGCAATTAATCCCCTCAAAGTCCTCCCCTCTTTGGAACACACTTCTCCCATCTTTTTCACTGCCTTCTGAAGCACTAGAGGAGGTCCTCCTTGATGTCATTTGATGGGCTGTTGTGGCCACCTTTATGTCTTCAATTGATTCAAATTGTTTATCTTTCCTGGTTTCTTTTTCACGTTGGAGGAGAAGCAGATGTTTTGTGGTGCTAGATCTGGTGAAGCAAGGGGATGAGATCACAGTGCAATTCTCAGTATTTTTGTCCTACTTTCCAAAGACCCTCAAAGAGTGGACTTCCACAAACTCCCAACTATGGACAGGATCGGTTATATAAGTGTGAGGAGGAAGGTTTACATGAGGGTTAATAGCATTGTGTCCTTTTAAAGTTAATTACATTTATTGGTACATTTCAGGTCCATGTAACGATCACATTCATCATAGGGACTTTGTACCTGTACATGACATATTTTTATTAGTTTGCTTTCCCATTTCCCTACACTCCCTTTAACACCTCCACCACTCCTTATGGACAAAAGATTTGCATTTCCATCTTTTCCTTCTCTTCCTGTTTTGTCTTTCCTTCCTTCCTGTCCCCTCCTTTATTGTGATCACATTTCTAAATTTAAACATGCATGATATGTTGTAATCACTTTTTGCATTAACATTGATTCTGCAACTTTTTTATATGTTACCTTTACCAAACTAGAAAAAAATACTGCAAATATTTTTATTGTTCTGTTCTACTGGACAATAAAATTCTATCATCTTTTACATTAATTTACACTTTGGGCATACTGTGTAGTTTTGTAATATTTTAATTCACTTATATTAATTTACCCTGATGGAATATTTTAAAACACCTCACCCCAGTAAGCATCAAGAAATCGTCCAATAACAAATGCTGGCGAGTCTGTGGAGTAATAGGAACTCTGCTGCACTGCAGGTGGGAATGCAGACTGGTGAAACCACAGTGGAGATCAGCTTGGAGATTCCTCAGCAAACTAAGTCTGGAGGTCCCATTCAACCCAGGTATCCCCTTCTAGGTATTTTCCCAGAAGATCTGAAAACAGCATATCACTGTGATATATGTGCACCCATGTTTATAGCAACACAATTTGTTTTAGCTAAATCATAGAAACAACTCAAATGTCCATCCACAGAGGACGGGATTAAAAAACTGTGGCACTTTTACACAATGGAATATTATTCAGCTGTAAAGAAAGACAATCTAGGGGCTTTTATAGGCAAATGGTCACAATTAGAGACCATACTCATAAGTGAGGTAAACCAGATGTGCATGTGCAAACAGCGTATAGTATCATTAGTGTAGGAACCTGGAGGTGAGAATATAGATGAGGAGGTATGAAGGGAGACTGCTCAAGGGTAGAGAGCAATCGGGATGAAGGGAAGGAGAGGAGGAAGAGGGGGATAGCAGTGTAGGTACGTATGTATGTGCGGGATGGCTGACATGGTTGCACTATTGTCTCATGTTATTTTGATGTGGGAAACAATCTATGATTAGTTGTTTGATCAATCTTCTATGTCTATTTGTATTGTCCTGAGTGTACACTTTGAAGCTACCAACGTGTAATACAACAACCATTGTTGATCCCCTGCCACGTTATCTGTAGTTCGGTTTTTGTACTGTTCTTGTGCTACTATGTGTATGTTTGTTAGTGTTTTTGTTCTTTTACTTTTAAAATAAAATAAAATTTAAAAATGGCAGTCACACCACCGCCCGGTACTCACAGGACGGGGGCACCCAGGGTGCAAACAGTTCCAGTGCCCCAGGGAGAAGCAATCTGACAGTCCCAAGTTAGTACTGTTCGCGTGTGCTCTCAGGGCAGTAGTCACAGTCTGTCCTGAAGTTCTCCCCTTTGGCTCATGTCAGCACTTTAAATGCTCAGTGTCTGTCACTGCTTTCCTCCACGAGACCCTTATTTCTTTCCCTTTTCTTTTTCTAGCAATCGAAAACAACTAGAGTCATAGTTCCACAGTATCAGTCACAGGGCGAACTAACACCGGAACACTGCACTCCTCCCCATTCACACGGAAGGTGCAGCGCTGCAGCTCTGCTGACCTCTCCAGGAGCGCACAGGCTGGGGAGCCCATCTGACCCCGCGCCCTGAGGCGGCCAGGGCAAGTCCAAGCCAGGAGACCCGAGCCCCACACCCCGCCCTGCCCCAAGCACAGGCGCAGCCAGACCCCGTGGTTGCCTCTCCTGGTCTCCCTGAGCCCCGGGCGAGGCCCTGTCTCGGGGCCGCGGGTTCTGGATCCCGCACAGAGGGCTCTTCTGCCCCAATCTCCCTGGGCCTGTGGGGTGCGGAGGACGCGGAGTTGCACAAAAATCTGGGACTCGAATGCAGATCCAGAACTGGCAGCGGCGGGGTGCGGACTTTCTCCTCCCAGAGGTCCAGGGATCTTTTTATTTAAATCTCTCTGAGGGTCCCGCGTCCCTTCACTGGTCCTGGCTTCCAGGCCGCCTGCGGGATATCTGGGACTGATGGCCTCCACACTGCGGTGCAGATCTCATTCCTGGGCCTGGAGACCATGGAGGGTAAAGATGGCTGCCTGGGTGAGCTGAGCTACCAGTGAGGACTCCAGGGCAGGCGCACAGCACAGTTCTGCAGTTCAGCGGAGGGGAACAGGGAACAGATTTACAGGACGGAAGAGACCGGATGGATGTCAGCCTGAAGAGCAGGAGAAAGGAAAAGACAAGGCGCTGAGCCTGGGTGCCCTGTACTTTCCGCTGGCGCCGGCGCTCCCACTGGAGGCCGCAGCTGGGTCTGCAGAGCACGCTTTTCCCTTTGCCCTTAATACCTGTGCACGCTGGCTACCCGTCACTTCTCTGCAGGAACTCTCTTAGGACAGAAAGAAGCCGAGAAGCCACCTTTGGAGGGAGGCCTGAGGCCCACAAATCCTGGTAACAATCGCTCCTATCAAGCCTACTCACTATCAGTTTTGAAAAGGAAAAATGGCAGCCTCCGTACCCCACATCCCGGATAAACTGAGGCTAGAGTGTCACAAATTCCAGGTTATCTGGGAATCTAAAGAGATTGCACCAAGGTACGCTTTATGAAGAGCGGGAGGTGTGCCTTATCTGTAGTGTGCTCACCTGATGTACCCATGGTTCTGGGTTCAATGCTCAGCACTGTGAAAAGAACAGTTAAATACTGCATGAGATTTCCTGTGCTTTTGGATGTGAACTGAGGTGAATTACATCAAAGAGTTTGTAGTTTGCTGGTTCCCAGGACTCCTGATTGGAGGAAATGGTGGGAAGCATGTCAAATAGTAAACTCTGCATCACGTAGGGTGTGTAAGCTGAGATCTCTCACTCATGCTCAGAGGATTAAATGAATACGGCTGCACTGTGCACTAAGTTTGGGAAAATACATTTCAGTAGCTCATATTGCAAAATAGAAACAGGAACAGCAGAAGGTGCTGTGTAGTGAATCTGCTCATTACAGTAATTAACTCTTTGCTTGTAGCTACACACTGTAATTTTACATCTCACATACAAATACAAAATAAAAAAATAAATCAAAGCCACTTTAAAATTGTTTCTGGAGTTGCCGAAACAAAATATGGTGATGAGATCACTTCCCTCAGTGTGGTGTGCATACTGCTAGCTCACCCAGTACTGCACCCATGGGTCCCCGCTCAGAACTCTGCAGCTGATCCTTTCTGTTATCCTATGCTAAATGCAAGGGGTCCGTGAAGGAGCTGTCAGCACTCACATTTCACAGCACCATCATGAAATTGCAAATGCTCTTAGAGTAGGGATGGCAAACCTCGGAGGAGTGAGGGCCCCAGCTGCCACCTCAAATTCACTTTTCATCACCAAGCGCCAACACTGCAATTAAACCTCAGTACTGAGGTTTTGAAAAACTCATAAATTAACATATTTTCTCCTCAAACAACTGGTACACAAATAATTGACTCAAACCCAATGGCGTGTGCCATAGTGTCACCACCATGGCTTCAAACTCTTGAAAGTTATGTGACTAGAACAATCACTCTTCCCACTGTTTTGAAGTTTATTATGGATGTCTGTATTTATTTTTTTTCACTTTATGAAACAGTAAAACAATATTTTATAACAAGAGTATAAGAGAATATCAGTAGTTCCTATATTCCATTACATTCTTCACAGTTACTCAGAGACAGAAAAGACTGTTTCTAACCAAGAAGAAACAGACAGTGCCATAAAACTTTCTTTTCAAAACACTAAGAGAAACTATTAGTATAAGGAAACAAATAAGAATACATATAAGATATTTTTGATAAATGGAATAGGTAATTTAGGGAACTATGTGAATTTCTCACTCCTTCCTGGTTCTGTGCTGTGGTCACTGGTGAGGAAGAGAGAAGTGCACAGTCCCTTGCCACTGGGCAGCATTGTCGGGGAAGGGCCACGTCAGAATAAGCCTGCCAGCCGCGGTGCTCCAGGAGGCTTTTGGGGTCCCCTCTGAGCTCCTGTCTGAGCTCAGAGCCCCCAACCCCCTTTGCCGCCCTCAGGGCACCAACCCAGGACCCTGGGGACGACTCAGCCCTGAGACCCTGATGATCTTGGTCCTGACTCTACATTTGCAAATCCATCCGGGTTTATCTCTCCTGCCCCACAGCTCCTGATCTGGTACTATCGGGTACTTGAGAGACATAATCTCAAAAGTCCTACTTTATGGAACTTCAAATCTTTTTCACCACGTCAAACTAGGACTTTTACCTCCTCCCTCCATACGACAGGAGCTGTACTCCAAGGGAGCTGTGCCAACAGGTCCTTGGCAGAGTCGAGAGGACACCTGTGTCACTCACAGGGAGGCTGTTATTTGTAAGAAATGAAGTTCTTTATTACAGTTGATGAGCAAGAAAATAGCAGTCCACAAATTTCCCAAAGATACCCTAGAAAGAAGCCATTGAACCAATGATGTCCAAAGTCTTATAGAGTCTGTGTGTGTGTGTATATATATATATATATATATATATATATATATATAATATGTATACCAGTTACAATGAGCAGTTAGTGAAAGAAGGAAAAGAAGGGATCAGCCACAGTTTAAAATAACAATGATAGGATCAAGGCAGAATATTTCTATGATAATTCTCAGTGCTAATGGCCTGTGTCCCAAACAAAGACACAGCACAAAGACTGTCTGAATATACAAACCCAATTTTATGATATATACAGGAAACATTTAATTCAGAAAGAAATACTCAGACAACGTACCAAAGGATAGAAAAAATATTCTATGTAGCAGGAGTTGAAATACAAGTGGTAGTAGATATGTTATTGACTGAAAAATAGTTTTAATGCAAAAATAATCCAAAGAGACAAAGAGGATCTTTATAACCTATTGGATAAAGGGATAATTATATAGCAAAATATACAATTATAAATATACAGCATCAGAGATTGGAACATGCCACTTTATAAAACAAGCACTACCAGATTTCAGGGATTAGATAAACCTTATTATAAATATAGGATATAAAATCTCACCATGTCAGTGTCCATATAAATTTACAAAACAAAAAATGATAAATTTTCAGATTTGAGCCTCACTTTTGAACAAAGAGATGTAAAAGAATGCTCAATTCAGAGCAAAAGAAGGCACATTTTTATGAACAACAAAAGGAGCCCTCTCCAAATTTAGTAATAGTAGCCCATAAGGGTTGTGTAAATTAATACAAATAATTTAAATTATCCCACATGATTAATCATAACATAGACCAATGAAAACAGAAACCAATGGCAAAAATAATCACAGAAATCATGGAAATGCAATGACATTAAACAACACATTCTTAAGTAATCCATTGGTCATAGAAGAAATCACAGAAAAATTTGTACAATTCATAATGTCAACATACCAGAGCCTATCAAAGACACTCAAAGCTGTCACCAGAGGGAAGTTTATAGCTCTCAAAAATCACATCACAAAAAAGAACAGAGAGATTCCAAGCAAATAAATAACCTATCCATACACCTCAATGTATTAAAAAGAAAAGAACAATTGAAATGCAAAGGTAATGCAAAAACTGAAATTAAGATCAAAGCAGAAATTAATGAACTAGAGACAAAAACACTATATAAAGAATCAGTGACTCAAAGAGCTGGCTCTTAAAAAGATTAAACAGAGTAAATAAATCCTTAGCAAAAATTTGATGAAGAATGTGATGATGGAAAACATAATCATACTTGCAATAAGAAATAGGAGAGGTAGTGTCAAAAATAACATCACTGAAATCCAGAAGATTGTTATTAACTACATATCTTTTAAAAACTGTACTCTAATAAAGTGGAGAATCTAGAAAAAATGGATACTTTTATATGTGTATAAATTACAAGGGGGCCAGGAAGATACAAAATCTCTGACTAATCCGATAACAGGCAAAAGGCAGAGGCAGTAATACAAATCTACTCACTAAGACGAACCCAAATCCAATTGACTCACTGCTGATTACACTGGAACTCCAGGGCTGTGCTCATGCCATTACACACCAATCTCATTAAGAAAATCTCCAGGTGAAGAACACTGCCGCACACCTCCCTAGAAGCTAGCATTACCTTGACTCCTCAATGGAACAAGGACTGAAATGAAATGAAAACTACAGGCCAATTTTGATAGTGAACATTGTTGCAGAGAACCTCAACATGTTACTGTTGAACATGGTGCACAAATCATTAAAAAGTATATATCTCGGCCAAGGAGTTACCATCCAAGAACTCTAAGGATGGTTCAATCTGTGGGAAACAGTAAATGTAGTGCATCACATACAGAGAAAAAAGAACAAATATCATGAGATCATCTCAATGGGTACAACAAATGCATAAACCTTTCATGAAGCCCAACAGCTGTTCAAGTAAAGTCCCTGAGAAAAATTGAAATAGAAGCACAATATCTCAAACTGATAAGAGCCATTTAGAAAAACCCTACTCTCACCTTCATATAAAATTGAGAAACTGAAAGGTTTTGGTCTAAAACTGAGAAAAAGAAAATATCTGCAGTGTCATCACTCCTCTTCAATACAGCACCAAAGATTCTGTCAAATAGCCAGACATGGCAAAATACAAAGTTCTTATTTTCAGGTGATATGGTCCCTGGTAAAGAAGAACAAAAAATTACACAAAAAGACTCTGAGAATTAGTAAAACACAAAGCAGCAGGATAGAAAGTGAGCACACAAAAAATTACTGATGAATAAAATAGCAAAATAAGATACATTAAACAGACAGAGCTTGTGTAAGTTGAAAGATGATCAAGAAAAGGAAGGAGATACACAAAGCATAAAGATTTGCTTTGTACATGTACCAGATTTTTATATTTACTATACTTACTAGGTACTGAAAGCATATACTAATACTTTTTTTTAAATCATCAGTTTTTCAAGTGTAAAAATAATGAAAAATTAGCTTTTGACTCTATGAAATTTTTTGAAAATGTCAGTGAGATTTTTTTAAATCCTTCAAAAGAAAATAGAACATTAGAATAATTTCCTGATATGATTAATTTATTACCAAGAAACGGAGATATTTATGAACATTGAAGTGATTGTATTCAATAAAAATTTAGCTTGTGAATATTCTGTGATTAATTCACTCACATTTCCATAATAACACCATATTCATTACCAATTTTAAAAAGAGAAAAGTGGTTCACATGTTTGTACAAATCTGCTGGGATGAGGTAAAGGAGAAAAGAGGAAAGGGAAAATGTTTATGTACAAAAAGATAGCAAAGATAATTGCAATACTAATATCTGGCAGCCTGGAGAGCAGCCCAGTGCCCTGCAGGACTCTGCCTTCTCCTTGGCCTCAGGCCAGGCTGTATTCACAGTGATGAGCCCTCTCCTGTCCCTGTCTCAGGGGACATTCCCAAGGAGCAGTCCATCCCTAGCCTCAGGGCGCAGCTACAGGACAGGAGTCCTGGTGTTGCTGTCTCCTTGGAGGTCGCTGAAATGCCAAATAAGGGCATGAGAGGTGAGGACGCACCTTCGTAGGAGCAGTAGTCAATAAGTTTACTCACAAAATGGTGGCATGCACCTGTGACTGTGGGCTGTCATCTTCCAGAAGAGGTGATCAGGTCCTGGGGGTGCTGCAGGGAGGGTGGATTCACACACAGACTTTGCAGCTAAAAGTGCTGTGTGGAGGGAGCAGGGTGGGAGCGGTCACTGAGGTCTGTCTTTGGGGCTCAGGTTGCCTTGATGCTCTTTCCCACCCACTGAGCTTCTTTTGCCATGAACTGAGCACCACAAACTTTGTTTCTCCTGACCCTTCAGCTACAAGATTCCTGTCTTGGAGTCAGCTGCCTACCAAACACAACCCTGAGCCAAGGTAAACCTCTCCTCTTTCTGCTGTGTGTCTGGAAATTTCTTCAGCATGCTGAAAGCTGATCAATGCCTCAGATAACCCAGGCAGTGAGTGTTTTAAACTGGGGAGGAAATGTGCTCATCCTAATTTTATTTGCATTTTTTCATATCGGATAGAAACTGTTATGTGCTTAAGAAACCTTAGCTTCAGAGAGATTAGACATTGAATTTGAGGACAAATCCCTATAATTTTCACACCCCTGTGCAGCACAGCTTCTGGGTTATGAGGTGCAGGCAACAGAAATTGATTGGTAGCTCATTTGGCCGTGTGAGGTGCACAGGACGGCAGGTGTCAGTGGAAGTGGGGAGAACTCACTGTATTGTGTGTGCCTTCTGTGCACTCCAGTGACCCTTGAAGAACAAACTCAGCACTCATTAGGAATCCACAGTAAGGATAGTGGAGAGCCCATTGCATCATCCTTCTTGCATATTCTTTTGTTTTGTTTATGTTGTTTTCCTTTTTTTCTATGAATGAGTGATTACCTATATTTTGCGTATTGCTATTGTATCCTGTTTTCTGTTTACCTTTCACAAATCCATCATGTTATGCTTAAATACCTGGAAATTATAAATATTACAATATGAAAACATATAAGGAATCTCATGATAGATGGAAAATAGTGCTGGTTAAAATTAGTGAAATATAAAGTAATACAGTTCATCTTTTAAATTAAAAAATCCTTTGGAAGTGTTGCTAGCAACCATATGCATAGTAGTTGTGTTAGATTTTTCCAGAACTTTTATTCAGTTCCAATTTGTTCCCAATTGTAGTGCATATATTTTAAATTTTAACTTGTTTGTTGTTTTAATTCTTGTACATAGCACAAAGTTTCAAAAAAAATAATATTAATTACATCTAACGTAGGAATCAGAGTGCTTTGAGAACTAAATGGACATAGGTTACAGAACCCATCTGAACTCCACAGCATTGTACAGTCCCATTAGAAAGCAAGTGTGTTTACGTGGATGACATAATTTTGTTGATGGAGATTATGAGGGAGAATAAATCCACAGCTGCTGCTCAATCAATGCTGCCTCAGAACCAGTCATGCCCTGAATGTGCCTCTATTTTCTCAGGGGCAGCCTGTAATCATCCACTTTTGCTTCTCTGCACAGTGAGAGTGACCTTAGCAACCAAAGCTTACCTTCCTAAGATTAATGCTGGATTTAGATGAAGATTTAAAATGAACCTTCTGCTGTGAACATGTACAACAAAGCACATCTCTCATTCCTGAACAAGGTTTAAGGGATATCCCAATATAATGATTTCTGTATGTCAAAAACATCTCTGCATATATTTCCTTATTTGTTTACTGAATGCGACTGCATCATTGTGGAACTGCGTGGAGGTATATAATTTGGAGACCCCCAAATACACATAACATATAATTACTGGGTTTTGCAAGCTTCTTTATACTGTACAAGCTGTTTCTCATTCCAAGGTAGAGGACTGAAAACAAAAGGTTTCAAGTGTTAAATAAGACCAGTTATATTTAGCAAGTAAAATGACAACGAACACTGTGCACTCTTTAGCTGTTGTCAGTGGAATCTGTCAGGAAACTCTGCAGAGAAGGGGAATCACACTGACCTTATGCACACCGTGTGAGATCAACCCTCCTCGGACTGTGGTGTGTCTTCTGAGATTCTACAGAAGTCCTTTTTCAATTGTTGTCTTCTAGTTGACTAGAAGATGCAGACTATGTTTTAGACTGGGCAGGTAGACTCAGCTGTGACAAGCTTTGCACAGGGAGCTATCTATGCCTGGCTTTCCAGAATCAGTAACTTGAAGACCCTCCCAGTAAAACTGACGCCATTCTCAGGTTGACCTGTAAACCAGAAGGGTCACTTTTGGGGAGATCAGAGCCATGGGTTATTTCAGGTATCATGAGAAGGGAAAAATGATTCAGTATTCTGCAGGAGAGTGTAGACAGTGTCACAGTTGTGAGAGATAAGGTTTAATTTTTGTGATTTGTCTTTAAAGTTTTGATAGTTTGCTTCATTTAATAGCTTTAAAAACTTCATCCTCAGATTTCTTTCAAAGTTTTCTGCAAAATGACCAGAGGCCTTCTCAGAGTCCTCTTCCCCCAGTGTTAGAGGTCTGAACAAATTCAATAATCTCAGCCTCACTGTAAAGATCTGTCTTTGAAAATGTCGATCAAAGGAGCAGAGTGTGGGGCAGGGGCGCTGCTCCTTGGTTCCCAGATCTTTCACTTGGTCCCTCTGTGGACGCCAATGACTGAAATGTGAGTGTCTGCGTTTCTCTTATTCTGGCTATGAACTGGAAACTGTACTGGGAAAATCTATGTACTTTATAAATACAGGAATCACAGAAGAAGCATTTTTTCGTGAATTGAAGCATACTACAAAATATACAGTTTTATTTTGGGAATAGGAATTTACAAGTTAAATACAATTAATAATTTCAGATATGATTTTCACCCTCTTTGACACTGAAGAGAGTATAATTTGCCTTGTTAATCAGGTGAGGACTCCATATTCTGTTGAACTACTGTATTTAGCAAAAGTTATGTCCCATTTAGAAAAATAATACAACTAAGTCCTTGCTTCAAACCATAGGTAAAGCTCAAGTCCAGATAGATTACTGAATTAAAACAATAAAATAAATTTCATAAATTGAACAAAATACATGTTTGATCATTTAAAACACATTTCAGTAGAAAATATTACTTATCAGGGACAAAAACTGTACTGTAAAAGACAACATTTATAACTTCTACATTTCAAAAGTAAGAACTATTTATCAAATTTATATTTATGTTTATATGTACCAATTTTATATTTATACCTATTTAACACAGGAGCATATATATCATAAATATGTTAACTATAAAAATGAGTAAATGCTTTCAACAAGATTTTCATGGAAGAAGAGTTATAATTAGTACAGTGAGCATTTGAAACATAGCCTCATCAAGAAAAGCATACGGCATATTGAAGAACAATATGGTATTTTTTTTGTATTCAGTTCGCAAAAATATGAAGCCACAATTTTGGAAGCACTGTGAATTGTATGAATCTTATTTTTTTGAATAAGTTTTATGGAACTATAATTTTTTTAAATAAAAGCACAAAAACATGTTAACACACAGACACAAATTAGCATAGAAAATAGTACAATCAAAACTCATCTACAGACCAGGTGACATGGACTCAACAGTGGTTGTTGCTTTACCTATTGATATCTTCGAAGTGTATATATATGAACACAGATACAGACATGCAAAATTGGTCAGACAATTAATCCTCTCAACAACAGAAAAACACAAAAAACAAAAAAACAAAGCCAAAAAAAAAAAAAACAAACACCAATAGTTGCTGCTTTTCATATTGATATCTTCGAAGTGTGTGTTCAGGATAACACATACAGACATACAAGATTGATCAAATAACCCGTCATCGATTATTCCTTAGCATTAAGTGATATAATACAATAGTATAGCCATGTTAGCCCTCCTGCATATATGTATATTCATATATACATACATACATTTTTGTCTCTTTCTTTTCTCCTTTCCCTCGTCCCATCTGTTCTTTGTTTTTGAACAGATTTCCTTCATGTCCCTTAGTTTATATTCCCACCCTCAGGTTCTTACACCAGTGATACAATACGTTGCCTGCACATGTACTGCTGATTTATTTCACTTATGAGTATGGTCTACTGGTTATAAAATGGAATATAAGTCATTCTAACAGTGCTCAAGATAATTCCTTAATAAATTTAAATCATATTCAACTTTAGTAGAATTTTAATACATTTAATGTTTTTACTTTTATGCTAAGGTAAACTTAGGTAGGAAAAATTTTCAGATCATTTCAGTGTTTGCAGTTGTATGGCCCTAAATACATTCATAAAGCTGTGGATTTTTTAGCACGTTCAGAAATTTTCCATTTTACTGAGCTGAAACTATGTATGTACAAAATAATAGCTCCCTACTCTGCATCCTCCCAGAATCTGACAACCCCATTTCTGTATCTAAATCTATGATTTTCACCATGATGGGAACTTCATAGAAGTCAATTTACCCAGAATTTGCCTTTTGTGGTTGGTGCATTTCACTTTGTGTAGTGTCAAGAATGCTGATCCACGTTGAAGCAAGGGTCCTTATTTGTTACCTTTGGAAAGCAGTATACATTACAGGGAGGACATTTTGTTGGTAGATTCGTCTTCAGATAAAAATTCAACTTGTTTTGCCTTGTGATTACTGGCAAATACGCCTCTCTTGGAATGGCCATACAAACAGCGTTTGAGTGTCTATATCACTTCTGCATGGTAAATATCCAAGGGGGAAATTACTAGCTTGTGGGCAAATTCTCTTCATGTTTTAAGCAACATCTGTAGTATATTTCATTTTTAAAAATTTTAACAAGAAAAAACAATGAAAACTGATGCAGAATTTCTAAACAAACTAATAGAGGACTAACAAAGGATAACATACTGCACATCTTCATCTTCAGAGTTGCTCATCTTTACAGACACAGGCAGGATAAATTCATTGAGCAGTGTAACCACAAGCTGTTCTTTTCAACAAACTAATGGAAATTAGCAGTATACTTGTCTTAGCTATGTTGTGTATGTGTTTGTACACATTTTCTTTACCCTTCCTTCTTTCCTCTCTCCTTCATCCCTGTTCTCTCCTTCTGAGCACTTTCTTCCCATTTCACAATATCTGGTGCACATTTAGGACACTTAGGATCTTGTTTATTCTTTAAGTTTGTTACACTAGGGAAACAGTGTAATGTTTGCACATGAGAATCTGATTTATTGCACTTATGAGTATGGTCTAGAGTTGCCTCCATTTACCTATAAAAAAAAGCCTCAAGTTTATCCTTCTTTATAGCTCAGTAGAACTACACTGTATAACAATAGCACATGTGTTTTATCCATTGATGGACATTTGAGTTGTTGCCAAGAACTAGTTATTACTAACTGTGCTACTGTAAAAATGGCAGCTCATATATCACTGTGGCATAGTGTCTTTAATAATCCTAAGAGTAAGGGAAATAACTGACTTGAAGGGACCTCTAATCCTCGTTTTTGGGGGAAAATGCACGTCTCTGCACTGACTTCCACAGAGGTTGCTCCAGTCTACACTCCCACCAGTCTATTCCCCACAGCCTCTCTAGCGTTAATTATTGGTTGAATTCTTCGTGGCAACCATTCTTTCTGGGGTGAGATGCAATCCCAGTGTTGTTTTCATTTTCATCTCTTGGACGACCAATGATGTTGAAAATGTTTTAATATATTTGCCATTTGTATTTCTTCATTTGAAAAGTGTATACTCATTTCAGAAACCCATTTATTTTTTATGTATTTATTTATTTATAAAAACCCATTTTGTATTGGGTCATTTGTGGCCTGAACTGTTTGAATGCTCCGTATATTTTTGATAGATATCCTGTGTCTGAGAGACTGTGGCAGTATCATTTATATCTCACAAACATTCACAAATATGTCCGAATCATACACATTAATGTCAAAAAATAAATCCTGTTCATATGAGGCATTAAATCATTAATGATATTTTAAATTAAAAAACAAATATTACTATTCTGTAAATATTTAGGTTTGTTCTGAACCTCTTAGGTCATAAATTTTTGTTTCATAAAATGGTAGATTCTATGTGAGACTAGGGACTATAAATTTCAAAATTGGTTCTTCCTCTAAAAAGTGTATAATTCTAGAGTAAGTCACCAGTAGTTATAATGCAAACTTTTCAAAGTTAGTAATGATCTATGCTCTACACTGTTGTGTCTGCCTTTAGGGCAAGCCATAGGAATACATAATGGAAAATGACACTCAGACTTCTACTGACTTCGTCCTCCTGGGCCTGCTGCCCTCATCAAGAGTTGGCCTTGTGTTCTTCATTCTGATCTTTCTCATCTTCCTAATGGCCCTGGCTGACAACCTGTCCATGGTCCTGCTCATCCTCCTAGACGCCCACCTCCACACGCCCATGTACATCCTGCTCAGTCAGCTCTCCCTCGTGGACCTCATTTATGTCTCCACCATTGTCCCCAAGATGGCTTCTGCGTTTCTTTCTGGAAACGAGTCTATCTCCTTCATTGAATGCTGGACTCAGAGTTTTTTCTTCATAGCTTTTGCAGGTTAAGAAGCGCTGATCCTGATGTCTATGGCCTATGACCATTATGTACCTATTTGTTTTCCTCTGCACTATTCCACTCACATGAACAACAGGATGTGTGTGCTGATGATCCTGGGATCTCTGGCACTGGGTGGTATCAATGCCTGTGCTCACACATGGTACGTCTTTCACATTCCTTTTTGCCAGTCCAGAGTCATCAATCATTTCTTATGTGATGTCCCAGCCATGGTGACTCTGGCCTGCATGGACACCAGGCACTATTAGTACATGGTGTTTGTGAGTGCCATTCTAATAGTTTGTTTCCTTCCTGGTTATTCTGTTGTCCTATGGTCAGGTGCTTCTTGCCATATACTGCATGCATTCCAGGGAAGGCAGGAAGAAGGCCTATTCCACCTGAAGTTCCCACCTCACCATGGTGACTTTTTATCATGCGCCATTTCTTTACACTTATCTCCACCCAAAGTCCCTCTGATCCCCAGACAAGGACAAAGACCTTGCTGTGTTTTACTCCATACTCACCCCAATGCTCAACCCTGTGATCTAGAGCCTGAGGAACAAGGAAGTGATGGGGGCTCTGGCAAGAGTGACTCAGAGAATCTGCTCTGTGAAAATATAGGCAATTTTATGCTGCAATATTTTGAGTAGTGGATACCACTAGGAAATAGTTCATGCCGTGACTTAAGAAACTTAAATTAATTTTTAAGTGTAAAATTCTTAAGACAGGACATAAAAGTTGTGTATTCAAGTTGGTAATATTTTTGCTTCTTCCTTTCCAAAATAATGTTTACATTTATCATTCATAAGAGGATAGTATTTTTATTAACACAGAGAAATATAGAAGACAATGAGAAAACCATTCATATGGTTCAAAGCATGAGGTTTGATTAAAAACATTGTGGAATGTTTAATTTTTACAAAAGTAACACAATGGAAATCATCACTGTGCACACTCTCAAAATCCCCCCTCATTTGGGTACATTTGTCACATGTTTGTTGCCAATTTTGAACGGTTCTAGGGGCCCTTTCCTGGCATTAGCTGAGCTGTTCTGGCCCCTTTTAGTTCCTGCATTTGTTCCAACGCTTTTCAATCTGTGGTTACTCTAACCTTGACGAAGAGCTGGAATTTGCATGGTGCCATGGCTGGTAAAGAATGTGGGAAAAACACATTTTTTCCATTTTCCCATCAGACAGCACCAGAAAGCGGATTTCACTGTATTTTCCCCAAATCTAATGATATCATGAAGAGGTTTGAAGAACTGTATCACAAGTAACCAGACCCATGGGCAGGTACGTATATCTGAAGTGAAGGCTAGAATTTTGACAGGGAATAAAGTCCATGTGTCGTTTTATTTTCACTTTTTAAGAAAACACTGAAACATTTTTGTCATATTGCAATCACCTGCTGTATTAAGATCCTCATTCTACATTTTGTATAATTTAAACTTAGTAAACTAGTCTAAATTAGAATAAATATCTGCAATGGCCAACTGTAATTCAACAGAGAAAGTATTTTCCCTTTTATACACTAATTTACACTGTCAACATTCTGTGCACTTTTTAAATATTTATCATCATTCATGTTAATTTTCAGGGAGGGCAAACTCTTATGACATATTTCTTTTTTGTCATTTTAAAGACAAAAGAATAGAGACATATCCAAAGCAATAAAGGAAATACATAATTACAGAGAAGATAGGCAATTAACAATGGTTGCTGTATTACATAAGGTTATCTTGAAGTCAGTCACTCAGTTATAGAAATAAAGGCATGTACAGTTGATCAATCAGTTTTCTCCACCCTCATCTCCATTGTTACCCCTCCCAAGCTGTGGTCTTCCCTCTGATAATAACTGTACATCTTGGTTTACTTACTCCCTCTGGCTTTCACATTGGGAAGACACATGGCTGCTTCAAATTATGCTGTAACAAACATGGGTGCACACAAATTACTATGGCACTAGGTGTAAAAATGCCCATCCTCAAAGACAGTAGATAGGCAGGGACCCAGGCACGATATGGTCGGCACCCCACTGATGAGCCCTCGAGACCCTCAGGGATCCAGTCAAGTCTGCAGTCTTTCTTCAAAATACATATGGTAACTTAGGACAATAAAGACAATGAATAAGTATCATAGACATTGAGAAGCATCACTCAGAAAGAATTGGGAAGAGTTTACTTTTTCCGTGACACATACAGGGGTACCTGACTGGATCCTGTAGCAGTTATATAATAAACTGTCTCCCTCGTGCTTAGTAATGACCTCTGGAAAATACCAATTCATTTTTTATCTCTGTGTAGAAATTATTTCCATTCATATCTGTATATTTCTAGCAAAACCAGCATTGACTACACATGAAAAGAAAAAAAATGTAGAAAATCAAAAGGGAAAAGACATCTTTGTCCAACCTATGGCAGCAGTGGTGGCTGCTGTGACCCTCTAGGGGACAGTGACATTCCAGACCAGAAGCTCTGTGACTGAACAGATGGCATGAACATGACCACAAGCACTCAGGGTTTGCTTTGGTAATGACTAACCAAAGTGTTGGATTACAAAACACCAGAAGAGTGGGATTTATTTCTCTCATTTCTTTTGAAGGCACTATTTCTCATCATGAGGAGTTTCATGCTAACATTGTATTATGGAAAAGGGCAGTAATTTCTTCTTTGTGAAAATGTCATCTCACTCATTTGATGGTGAAATTTGGAGAAATATAAATATTGCTGTTGGTGTCAACCATGAATCTCTTAAGTACTTACTAAGCACTTACTACTAATTGGGAGACAAAAGCTCCCCATCCAGTCAAAGTGGAGAAAGAGTTGAGCAGATAAAGTTGAGCTCATCCCTATGTGCCTTCACTGCAATAGTTAGAGCCTGTGTAAAGCTTTCCCCTTCTTGGGTATTTTATGATTTTAAAGAGTTTTCAGTCTGCACTTCTAATGTCACTCCTACCTTCCTCCGGGAATTGTTCTGTCTGATGCCCTTCTTTTGTCTAGCAATCAATTCAAATAGAATTTGGAATCTGATATGGTCAGCTAGCGTGCTTAACTGAAAGCTGAGAAGTGAGCAGCACACAGAGTGCTCTGAAGAGGTAGAACCCTGAAGAGTGACCATGATGAGGAGAATCTGCTCTGAAGTTTGCAATGCTGCGTGGCTTGCAGCACACATCTGAAAATGAAGCATATAAGGCACTCTTTTCCCAGAATGTGAGTGGCCTCAAAAGCTGAGACCAAAAGTCCTGGTCTTCCACACTGGGTGTGTTTCCCTCCATCATGTCCACCCCTCCCAAGACCGTGGCCCGTGAGTGGCCCTACGTAGGGTGAGGTCTGGGTCAGGAGCTCAGTGCACCTATGGTCATGGCAGGGGTGACAAGGATGGGGAAATGTGTCCCAAATACTGAAATGTTCACTGATATAATCATTCCTTTACCCACTGGTTTATTTTTGAAATCATGTCCCTGTGCAAGGACATTTATTTGCATTTTATATCACTTCTAAATGATGTTTTACTATTATTTTGAGCTACCACAGATTCCTGCATCATATATAGAGTGTAGTAATATCCTCTGAGTTAGGAAAATACCTCTGATGTGGAGTGTCTCTGGTGTCCATCTTTTCAAATTTGAAAATGTTAGGCTGAATTTCCCTATGGAGCTGGGAGACGAATATGTACTTTGTCACTTTGTTCTTTCTTAGCTGATAATCCTGATAGTTGTTCAATTTCTCCCCTAAAAAACACACAAACCTCTGTTGCATGATTTCAGCAGGAGTCACTGAGGATACTGTATTTTCTGTGCTATCTCAGGAGCTCATGAAAACAGAGGTCTGATGCCTGTCACCCGTCACCTCAGTCCTGCAGAGGGATTCAGCATATGGAAGCACCACAGAGGTCACAGAAGGTGAAAGGACAAACCAGGAGTGTCTTTAAAATAGAGAGTTACCGCGTGTGAAAGGAAGGGATTTGGGACATGTGAGAGACCACTGAGGAATTTTGAGGGTGACCAGGGCAAGTAGCAATCAGCACACAGCCATGCACACACATGTACAAGCACATGCATTTACACACAGATACACGTTTCCCACATGTGAGCTATGTTGCACAATCAAGGGTTTATGGAGAAGAGCAGGGCTTTCTCATAGCTGGGGGCATTTCCAGCTCAGTTCATGTAGAGTTTCAGTCTGGAGAGATGAAGAGATTCAGAGATGGACACCAGTGACAGTCACACTGAAAAGTGCACATATGTTTTAGGACCTTATTCAAATACACTCCATTTTAGTAGCATGAAAAAGAAATTTTGAAATGTTCTGAGCCCACAGGGACTAAACTACTGTTGTGCTTTCAGCAGTTTGATGATTGAATGTTCTTCAGCATTGGTAGATGATGGAGGACAGGCAAGATGTAGGTCTCAAAGTGAGAATGGAGTGTTCTGAGCTCCCACCAAGTGTGGAACTGCTGTGGCAGTACAAATATCCTGGGGAGAGGATCCTAGCAGTAGGTGTAGTAGTGCCACCGGGTGTGCAGGTCACAGGTTCAGCACGTGAAGCATGCAGGTGACAGGTGAGGCTTCCGTGTTCAAGGATGAGCTCAGATGGTCTCCGTGCAGCAGTGAGGCTCCAGTAGAGATCGGGCCTAGGGCAATGTGGTTCCTCATGAAAATCACTACTGGATGGTGGGAGGATCTGTAATGTGTGGCTGGAGAGAAGCTCCCTAGCATAAGGAACCTGCAGCCTTGGGAGGGGTTTAATCAGACGGTATCCTTGGGAATGAATTAAGGTCCATTTGCTGCAGCCATGGAGAATGTTATCATATAGGTTAGAACAGATAAGAGAGCAGCAGATCAAAGATGAAAAGGGTTCAGAGATTTAGATTCTGTTGGCAATGTTTAAGGCCTTGATGTTTTAGAGTTGAATAAAGAACTAAGATCTCTTGTGGTGTTCATGTAACAGAGAAGAGCAACAGATTGTTACAGCAAATATTTTTCAATTATTTAGCAAGTGTGTATATGATATTGACTAAATTGCAGACAAAATACAGATCATTTCGTTTTCAGAATATAACTCTGCATGTGAATGAAATGCAACACTAGATTCCTATACATTCATGCTTCTATCTGCAGACTCTGAGAGTCAGGGTGGATCATACACCTAAGGACTGAAGCCTGCTTGGGGACTAGTACAGCCCACTGCTCAGTGTCTGCTCTGGTCGTGGAAACAAGGCTTGGATGAAGTCTGTGCTCC
This sequence comes from Dinomys branickii, assembly GCA_004027595.1. Taxonomy (NCBI): domain Eukaryota; kingdom Metazoa; phylum Chordata; class Mammalia; order Rodentia; family Dinomyidae; genus Dinomys; species Dinomys branickii. The sequence goes on along the minus strand of PVLD010012543.1, from coordinate 31,491 downwards.
CTGCCGCTTCCTATGTCTTTCACTCCCTTTTGCTGCTTTCCATCCGCTATGAATGAAGAAGCTTGGCTCAGCCCCACGTTTTCTGCCTGATGCTTCAGCCTTGGAGCCTGAAACCCAGGAATCAATTCTCTGAAATGTGGGACAATCGAAACATTTGCTCCTCCACGTTGTGCAAGTCAGGTACTTAGTCCTTGCACACCCGGGCCTGCTCACACACTGGCTTCTACTTTCTTTTCTTTTTAGTTTTGTTTTAAAGGTAACAGAATATAAATCCAAGTAACATGTAAACAGTAAGGAAATACAAAATTATAGACAAGATATTAGTTAATTGACAATTGATGCTGTATTACATAATATTATCTTCAACTTTGTTACTCATTTATAAACCACAATATCACAAAAACAATAAAGGAACTGCACAAATATAGAGAAGGAAGTAAGGAATTACCGACAGATGCTGTGTTACATAATGTTATCTTTGCATTTGGTATGCAGTTATAAACAAGAATAACACAAAAACAATAAAGGAAATCCACCATTACAGAGAAGATATTGAGAAATTAACAATGGATGTTGTATTACATAATGATACCCACTTTTGCTACTGTTATACACATAATGGCTCACTCGATTCATCAAACAGTTTTCTCCACCCTCACCACCGCTGTTCTCCCACCCAGTCAATCATCTTTCCTCTGATGACTGTAATTTTTGGTTTATTTACTCCCTTGGGCGCTCACATTTGGAAGGCACATGGTTGCTTCAAATTATAATGTAACGGGTGCACTCAAATTACTATGGCACTAGGTAGAAAACCGTCCATCCTCCAGGACGGTACATAGGCAGGAAACCAGATATACTATGGGCAGCACCTCATTGATAAACCTTTGAGGCCCTCGCGGGTCTAGTCAATTCTTCCGGGTTGCCCCCATGGCCTGTTGGGCTCCTCGCCAGGGGGGAGCTCCGGGGGCCCAGTGTAGTCTGTGAGGTCTCCCTCATGGACTGCTGGATCCTGCCCTGTTGAAGCCCCCACGGGGGGCTTGGCCAAGTCCACATGGTTGACCCATGGGCCTCTGGGCTCCACCCCAATGAGACATTTCCAGGGGCCTGGTCCAGGCCCTCGGGGTTTTCATGTAGCCTGTGAGCCCCCACCCCCTCAGGTTGCTGAACTCCCTGTCAAGGCCTCGGGGGTCCCCTCATTGGCCACTAGTATGTCCCTGAAGACCACCTATGACACTTTGGAGGCTGTCCCGCCCAGCTAGAGGGCTGGGTCTGCACTCTATTTCCAAGTCTTCTCTTCCTCCCTCCTCTCCATCTCCAGTGCTGCCACTCCCTGCCCCTTACACAGATGGTCATTCGACACACTTACAATGATGGGCACAAGTGCTATGAGGTCTCCCCCACCCGTACTCACTGAGGCAGTCCAGGGTGTGTACTAAGTTATTAGTTCTAGGAGATAATTGGGGGAGTTTTAGGTCTTCTGTGTACAGTATATTGTCATCTCTCGGACTCCAGGACTGCTGCTTTTCATACAATTTTCCTGTATGGGTTCATACAAGGTTCATATATACAAGTGGTATGAAGTCCCTCTGGGTGATCATGATAGTAGTTTAGAGTGAGTCATGAAGCCTGTGGACTCAGCCCATTGCTGGCAGGAACATGTGTTGGGCAGTGGGGAGAGCACCAAGTCTCAAGGTGCTCAGAGAGGGAGTTCAGGGTGGGATCTGAAGCCTAGTAGCTCGGCTTGTGTATCCTGCTTGATATTGGAGTGAGAAGGGTGCTGGGCCATCTGTCCCACCTTCATCTGCACCTCACTCTTGCTGATGTACTCCAGATACCATTTGTTCATTTATTGGAGCCCCAGGAATAGCTATGGCCCAGGGGTCCTTGGTGCTGCTCTCTAGTGGAAGTTGCTCTCACAGGGTAGAGGTTGCAGGCCGCAGCCTCAGGGCAGGTGCTGAGCTGGGTATGGCGGGCTATGCACTGGCTGCCGTCTCCACCCTGCCTCAAGGTGCTGAGCAGAGCAGGTCGCTGGAGAACGGGTGCACAGCTCCAGTGGCTGCTGCTCCTTTTCATCATCTCGCTGGGTTTGTCAGCACCCTCCAACCGCCACTGCTTCCTTTACAGGCTATGCTTTCTTCACTTTGGTTCTGGTCCAGCTCTTGGGATTTTTCTCCCCTCAGGCTGAGACGGGAAGCTCCTGCAGCCATGGGCCTCCAAAGCTGAAGCTGTGAGGGTAGGAATGAGGGAGAGTTTGAGGGATGCATGGAGTGGTGACTCCTTCGCTCTCCTCCCTCTCTTCTAGCTGTGCCACAGCAGCCGCTGAGTTGTTCTCCAGGGAGGGACCCTGTCTGCTCCATGAAATGGCTTCAATTCTCATTTCAAACCCATCCTCGTACTAGGGGACCCCCTTCCCTTCCTCTTGTCTTTCTCGTGTTGCTATACTCCAGTGTCTGGATGGCATACCTCTGGGACGATGCCCCTCTGCTGCCTACCCGGTCACCATCCACCCAGGGGACACTCCAAGAGCAACTAAAGTAGAAAGGTCCAAAGATCTCCTGAAGGCAGCCACTGCTAGGAGCAGCATGCCAACAATGGAGACCCAAGACAGCCAAAACGCCCTCCCTCCATAGCTCTGGGCTTCATGAGGTTCCAGCTGGGCACTGTTCCCAGCAAACCTTGGTTCTCCAGCCCACTGATGATCCAGCTACTCTCACTGATCTGCAGCCATCATAGCCCCCACCCCCTTGGGCCATGGGCTGGCAGCAGCAGGCCTGTGGGGTCTGTGGCAGGACCAAGGTGACCACGGTGCTTGCCACCTGAGGCTGGTGCCATTCTGTGGGGTTCATAGCTCCTGGCTGCAGCTGCGAACATGGAATGGACTCAAGTTCAAAGCGCTGCAGAACTGCTGGGTGGATGGATGCACTGAGGGATTGAGTGGAGGACAAAAGAAGGGTAACCCCAGTGGGTGAGGTGCATGGCGCTGGGTGGGGCTGGGCCAGGGCCGGACCCAGCACACAGCTGGTGCAGCGGGTGGAGGAGGCTGTGATTGTGCTATCACTGCACACTCCACCCCTTGGAATCAATGCCCTGACCCTGTGTGTTTTTCTGCCTGTGCTATCTCTGCTCTGGCCTTTGCCCAGGTTGCACAATCTCACTCACCTCTAGCTACATCAGGAGGCTCCCATGAGCACAGTTTTCTGAAGCTAAAGTTGTGAGTGCAGGAATGAGGGAGCGGGCCGAGGGTGGCATGGAGCGGTGACGCCCTCTTTCTCCTCCTCCTCATACTCTAACTACACCATGGAGGTTGCCGCAGCTTTTCCTCTCAGAGAGATTCTGTTTGCTCTTTCTGAGGGCTTTAATTATCATTTCAGATCCTTCCTGGGATGAGGGTCTCAATTCTGTCCTTATCTTTCTCATATTGCTATACTCCAGTGTCCAGGTGGCAATCCTCTGGGAGGATCTTTCTCTGCTGCTTACCTGGTCACCATCTTTCTGGAAGTCCTCTTGCCTTCTAGTATCTATGTCTGAGAATATCCAATCCCTTTCTTCGCAAACAGAAAGCCTCGCCTGGTTGCCAGTGTCAGGGAAGCTTCATTTGTATTGGTGCCTCCAAATGTTGAGTATGTTACAGATGTATAAGCTTCACTGTGATGGACATAGCATCAATGTACCTAAAATATTGGCATGATTCTGCTTCTATGTCTGTTAACTATGAATAATATAACACAAGCCAAAATACAAAAGGCAAAGAGCGGCAATAAATACTTTCTCTCCCATTTATGTGTCAAGTAATGGAGGATGGCACATTCATTTGACTTACAAATTAAAAGAATGGAAATGTTGTACTGGTTAATCAATACTGAATTGATGATGTATTCACTATGTAAAATTTGGGCAAATACGAGAAGTTTTCAAGTACCTCTATACACAGTTCCAACATGTATTCAATGTCAGATGAAAGATTTAAATGCAATTTCATTTTTTAACAATCTGTCTTAGGAATGTGCAGATTATATGCAGTGTTGAAACATGAAGACCTCTGTCCTCTTTTTCTCTCAGAGTGGCACTCCTGTTTGACAACAGTGAGGCATCCAGAGCTTCTGGGACTGGGATATGGAGGCAGCAATGTCCGAGCCACGTACTGGCCTCCTGTTGAAAACCTTCCCCTCTGCCACATCCAGGCCCTGCAGGCTAGATGAGATCAGAGTTGCAGCATCCAAAGATCCCTTTTGCTCTTCCTCTATATTGCTTGATAGAAGGCATGATGGCTTCCAAAGATATAATGGCAAGTACTCATGCTAAATCCATCCCCAACTCAGTGAACTCCCTCCGGAAGTGCAATACCCTCTCTGAGGTGACGCTGAGGGTAGAACACAAAGACTCCCCTGACCATGGGGTGGTGCTGGCTGCCTGCGGTGACTACTTCTGTGCCCTGTTCAGCAGTAAGCTTGCAGAGAAGAGAAACTTCATGCTGATATCTAAGATTTAACTGCCTAGGCCATGGGAATCCCACTTGATGTTGTGTACACAGAAACAGTACAGGTGACAGTGGGGAATGCACAAGAACTTCCCTGTAGCCTGTCTGGCTCAGCTGATAGGTGTGAAGCAAGCCTGCTGCGAGTTCCTAGAAAGTCAGCTGGACTCTTCTAATTGCCTGAGCATCAGGGATTTTACTGAAACTCACTACTTTGTTCACTGGATGCAAGCAGCTGGTTTTGGGCAGAAGAATTTTCCTGAAGTGGCACAGCAGGAAGAATACATCCCTCTAAGTCAAGGAGAGGTGGAGAAGCTCAGCAAGTGTGAGGCAAAGGAGGTGGGTTCTGAAGAGCCAGTCTCTGAGGCTGGCATCAGCTGGGTCATGGGAAGAAGTACTTGCCTGACTTGCTGTGGTATGTGCAGAAGCCCCAACTGAGCCCTGATACATTACAGGTGTGAGAGATACTGAGCCTTTCATCTGCTCTGGTGCTCAGTGCAGGATCCTGGTTGACGTAGCAATGAAGATTCATCTGAGGTGTGAACTTAAGAGTCAGATGCAGGGCTGAGGGACAAGGGCTAATTTAGGAGCCAGTTAAGTGCTTCTGGTCACTGGGCACTTGGAAGCATCAATCTCCCTTTGACATGGTTGAGAAACACAATGCCGGGACTGAGGCATCACTTGCGAGAGATGTTATGCAGTCTCAATGTCCCTACATGACTGGTCTAGTTAAATTGGTGATTATAATGGCCGTTTCTGCCCCACTTCAGAAGAAGGTCTGAATATAAGACACAACACAACACAACACACAGCAGATGCAGATGGGGTCTTGGGTGTTGTTGCCTCAGTGAATGTCCAGTGTGGCCTTGCTAGGGACCACCCTGGGTGATTTGATCTACATCTCTGAAGGCTTTGATAGAACCAGGCACCATAACAGTATGGAGGGATATGACTCAAACACTGGCCAGGGGAGCATGCTGGGAGATATGCAGACATCCACAGAGGGTGCTGGAGTAGTAGTGGCCAGTGGAGTGATCTACTGTCTAGGAGGATATGATGTCTAGAAGATCTACACTCAGCTGAGAAATATGATCCACACACAGTGCACTGAAATGTTGCTATACAAATGGCCACCAAGTGTCATGGTGCTGGAATAGCCTTAATGAATGACTATATTCATGTGGTGGGAGATTGGATGGAAAATCCCCTTTCTTATGGGGAGACATACATCTTTTTCCTGGATACCCATTACGATTATGACCACACTACAGCGCTGTGTAGGGGCACAGCACTTCAGAGGAGATGGCAGTCACAGGACAGAACGGCAATTCCCTGTTGAGTGGCATTGAGTGCTATGACTCTATTGCCGACAGCTCGAAAGTGATGACATCCATGGAGAGAAGTGGCAACAGTTGGATCACTGTCTATAGCTACTGATCCATTCAAAGGAGAGTTTAAGGGAGAGTCCAGGACCCTCTCCACAATGTCTTGTTTCTCACTGTGTGCATGGGGTGCAGAGGCACCAGTGCAGTGCGGGTCATACTCATCTGAGACATATCCCTCGTCACACTGGAAAGTCACTCGGGAGGGTGGGTAACAGACACTTAACAGAAGAGAATGCACATTGAGTGGGGTAAGAACTGGGTCATTCTCCATCTGGACTGGAGAACACTCTCATTGTTTCTAACTCTCTACACTCTTGGGCGGACATGTGTGTGCTGTGTCTCATATATTGCAGAGAGTGACATGTGGGCAGTGTACAGCCTGGAAAACTGGAAGGACACCATTTTGAGTAATTTTCATAAAAGCCAAGCATTTTTTCCAGGAAAAAATATCTTTTCTAATGTATCGTGAGCTAGGGGCACCACAGTATCATTGTTAAAGAAAAGAGGACGGTGACCTTCATCATACCTTGGCCACCAGGAGGAGAGATGCACATGTTACTCCTTGGTGGAGGGGGAGGGTCAGGCATATGCGAACTGAGGTGAGAATAAATGACAGGAGTGGAACTGGATAGAATGTGACTGAACCTGGAACAACACTGAAGTGTAAGCTGGGAGAGTGAAGAACACATACTATCTGAAGGCTTTTTTCATTTCCCTTAAGGTCTTCTAAGGTACAGTGTTGTACATCTTGGCGCCGAAAACTGTGAGAAAATAACTGCGTGACCAAATATTGGGATGAGAGGAAAAGGCTAAATGTGGTAATTCATTATATCTGGGAATTCTTTAGACTTACCTGAAATTTTACAGTTGTTTCTCCCCTACCAGGATTTGCATAGCTGTGGTAGTGCTTGTCTTGAATGGGTGAGAGATGGGCTGTCCTTGTGGAACAATACTACTACCCGGTATGCTTACACTTTATTTGGGGAGTGGCACAGCCTAACAGTGCAGCTACCCGGTTACTGCCCCACTTTTTCAAGGGCACAATTCAGCTAAAGAACAGTAAATGTTTTTACTGCTCTGTTTGGTGCATTTAATTCCTTTCCATTGAGTTCTAGTGATAAGTTTCTGCCCATATGAAAATTCTGCTAAGTCATCACTCTCTGCTGTATCACACAGACTGCCCCCAAGGCCTCAGCCCAGCCTGGCTTTATATAGCCATTGTTTTCCCAGTCAGGCCCTCAGAAGTTCCAGTCTCTCCTCTCATCTGAGGTCTTCTCTGTGCCCACATAAAGGCATTTTGTACTTTGGTCTTTTTTTACTTGCACCAAAAATCCTACTATCCAGCACCTCCACTGTTGCATTCTGAGCTCCTTTTCATTGAAGTTTTTGTTTGTGGTTCTTGTGAGTGTGGGAAATTCATAACCTAAACAAGGACACACATGCGATTTTCTCTGAAACTTCATTTGACCTTCTTTCTCTGAGTTGTATTAACTGAAAGAGCTCATTTCCTTTGCATTTTTAAAGAAAATACTAAATTTTTTTTCAAATGCAACACAAAACAAAATCATGGAGCATGGGCTCACCTCAGATTTCCTTTTCCTCAGACATTTCAACAACAGCATAGCCCACAAAATCCTCCTTGGGGTCATTCTACCAGTGATGATCTCCTCCATCCTAGGAAATGCCCTCATATTTTTCCTCATTCACCAGGATCCTGGCTGCACACACCCATGAACTTCCTGCCGAGCCAGCTCTCCCTCACGGACCTCATGGTGGTATGCACCACTGTGCCCAAGATGGAGGCTCCCTGTTTGACTGGAAAAAAGTCCATCTCACGAGCGGGCTGTGTGATACAGATTATCTTCTTTCAGGCAACTACAGATGTAGAGTGCTTCATTTCAGAAGCCATGTCCTCTGAGTGCTATGTGGCTATGTTTCTCCCACTGCAGTATGCTACCATTCTTAGCTGGCAGTTTGTCTGAGAATGGACTTGGATTCCTGGTTCCTGGGGGCAGCTGATGGGCTCACACAGGCTGCTGCTACCCTGAGATTTCAGTTCTACAGCAGACATGTGATCAATCAGTCCTGTCTTGCTGTCAGCTGCCTACCAAACACAACCCTGAGCCATGTTAAACCTCTCTTCTTTCCACTGTGAGTCTGGGATTTTCTTCAGCATGCTGAATGCTGATCATGCAACATCTATTCCAGGAAGTGGGTGTTTTAAAGTGAGGAGGAATTTTGGTGTTCATCCTAATTTTTTTTTGTATTTTTTGATAGTATGAAAACTATGTTATGTGCTTAAAGACGTTAGTTTCAGAGAGAATAGACAAGTCCCTATAATTTTGAGGACAAGTCCCTATAATTTTCATAGCTCTGTACAACACAGCTCCTGGGTTATGAGGTGAAGGCAACAGAAACTGACTGGAAGCTAATCTGGAGTGTGTTCCCTGCACTGCATGGCAGGTGTCAGTGGAAGTGAGGAGAGCACACTGTGCTGCCCAAGCCATCCGCAGACTCCAGTAACACCTGAAGAACAAACTCAGCAATCAGAGTCAGGATTCACAGTGAGGATAGTGGAGAGCACCTTGCAGTATCTTACTCGCATGTTCTTTTGTTTTCTTTATGTTGTTTTCCTTGCTTATTGATGAGTGATGAATCACTACCTGCCCTTTTGCAATTTTGCCACTGTGTCCTGTTTGCTGTTTTACCTTTTATGAAACCGAAAATAGTATGGGTTAAAATTACCGAAATGAAAAGTAAAAGCTTAGTTTTTAAATTTAAATAGTACTTTGGCAGGGTTGCTGGTAACCATAGGTATAGTAGCTCTGATTCAGTTTTCCATAACTTTTACTCAAATCCAAATTGTGCCAAATTGTAATGCTTATATTTTAAATTTAAGTTACTTGTTTTTTTATTCCTATACAGAATACAAAGTTTCAGAAAAATAATATTAATTACATCGAACACAGGAACAGGACTAAGTGTTTTGAGAACCAAATGGACATGGGTTACAGAACCCATCTGAAACCCATAGCACTGTACAGCCCCAGTGGAAAGCAAGTGTGTGAACGTGGATGACGAAATTGTGTTCATGGAGATGACTGCGTTATGAGGGAGACTAAATCCACAGCTATGGCTCTGTGCTGCCATAGAAACAGTCACGCCCTGAATGTGCCTCTGTATTTTCTCAGGAGCAGACTGTAATCATCCACGTTTGCTTCTCTGCACAGTGAGAGTGACCTCAGCAACCAGTTTACCTTCCTAGATTAAGGGTAGATTTAGATGAGATTTACGAGGAGCTTTCTGCTATGAATGTGTCCAGTAAGGCAGACTAAGTCATTCTCGTTCCAGAACAAATTTTAAAGGATATGCTAATGCCATGTTTTCCGTATATCAAAAAACGTCTCTGCATATATTTCTCTATTTGTTTATTGAATGCTGTGCATCCTTGTGGAAGTGCCTGGAGGTATAAAATTTGGAGACAACGAAATACATATAAAATATAAATATGGGCTTTGCAGTCTTCTTTATACTGCACAAGCAATCAGAATACATTGCAGATTTCTGAGCAAAAGAACCCTACTGTAAAACCTTACATATACGAAGCTTGGTATGGGATTTTGGGCAAAGGCTTTCAAAAGGGGCATATATTTCACTAAAATGAATGCCAATCTGGTGAAAAACAGTGCTAACTCATTTTGAGAACTAAAATTTTTTCTGTGACTTAAGAAAAAATGGTCACACTTATGTTGGTGTAGGGAAGACGGTCATATTTGTGACCCAATGCAGAGTTTGCAAAGAAAAGTAAAATTTGGCAAGCATTTCTGGTTGCCAGCTTAACTGTTTGCAAACAATAGTGTTTGTGAACAGAGTTAAGACTGTACTTGATGCAAGTCTGAAAATAATAAACGTTTAAGGAAAAAATATGCCTGAGTGTATTAAAATTTATCAAAATGGATGTAAAATCCATTCACATGGATTTTCTAGCAAAACTTCTGAAAATAAGTCAGAAATGATGACCTTTTAAGTTAGTATGTGACATTAAATCATTCAGAAGTCTTGAAGTTGTAACAAATATTAATGCCCAGTAAAATTTTAGATTTGTTCTACAACATTTATATCATAAGTTATTGTTTAATAAAATTTTAAAGTCTTAGCATCAAAATGGGTTTTCATTTTTAAATTTTATTTTTCCTTCTAAAAGTGTACAGTTTAATAAGTCATAGGGTAGTTACAATAGGAAAACAGTCAAATTTGGCAATGATCTATCCCTAGTCAGTGTTATCTTTCTCTTTAGATACAACATATAAATGCAACATGGAAAATGACACTCATACCACTACCGACTTTATTCTCCTGGGGCTGTTGCCGTCATCACTGGTTGGCCTTCTTCTCTTCATTCTCATCGTCCCCATCTTCCTAATGGCCCTGGCTGGCAACTTGTCCATGGTCCTGCTCATCCTCCTGGACGGTCACCTCCACACGCCCATGTACATCCTACTCAGTCAGCTCTCCCTCATGGACTTCATTTACTTCTCAACCACTATCCCAAGATGGCTTCTGCTTTTCTATTTGGAAACAAGTTCATCTCCTTTAATGGGTGCTGGATTCAGAGTTTTTTCTTCACAACTTTCGTAGGTGCAGAAGCGCTGATCCTGATGTCTATGGCCTATGACTATTATGTAGCTATTTGTTTTCCTCCCCAGTATTCCACTCTCATGAACAACAGGATGTGTGGGCTGGTGATCCTGGCATCCCCGGCACTGGGTGTTATCAATGCCTGTGCTCACACATCGTATGTATTCCATCTTCCTTACTGCCAGTCTAGAGTCATCAACCACTTCTTCTGTGGTATCCCAGCTGTGTTGACTCAAGCCTACTTTGACACCAGGGTCTATGATTACACAGTGTTTCTGAGTGCTATTGTATTTCTCTCATTTCCTTTCCTGGGTATTCTGTGTTCCTATGGTTTTGTTCTTACTGACTACCACATGCACTCACAAGAAGGTAGGAAGAAGGCCTATTCCACCTGCAGCACCCACATTACCATTGTGACTTTCTACTATACACCTCTTGCTTACACTTATCTTAACACAAAGTCCCTCTGATCTCCAGCAGAAGGCACGATCCTTGCTGTGTTCCACTCCATCCTCACTCCTGTGATCTACAGCCTGAGGAGAAATGCGGTGACAGGGGGCATTCGAAGAGTGCCTGGTAGAATCTGCTCTGAGAAGAGGTAGGTAATTTTATGCCTCAATATGTTGAACAATGGATAACAATTAGAAGAATAGTTCATGCCACGACCTCAGGAACAAAAATTAATCTTTAAGATTAAACTTTTTAAAGATAAGCATATCAATTATGTATTCAGATCAATAATTTTTATCTTTTCTTGCTTCTTCCCTTCCAAAATAATGAGCCGATGTTTATCACTAACATGAAGATATTTTATTACCATGGAGACATGTAAAGGAAAATAAAGCATCGAAATGTTTCAAAATGTGAGGTTTGATCGAATAATTTGTTGAATGTTTATATTTTTAAAATAAGTTTACAATAAAAGATATTGCCACGAAGTCTCTCAAAATCCTCCATCTCATTTGAGCACAATTATCCTACATCTTTTGCCTATTTTGTAGCAGTTCTTTGTCTCTTTTCTGTCATTAATTGAGCTGTTCTATCCTCCTTTATGTCCTGAATTTTTTCAAAGTCTTTGCCTTCCAAGGTTATCCTTGGAAAAGAGCCAGCATATGCGTGATGCCGTAGCTGGTGCAGAAAGTGGAAAAATACACACTTGCTCATTTTCTCAAAAGAAGATATTGGACAGTAGGATTCATTGTATTTTTCTGACCTTGAATGACATCGCAAAGAGGTTTCCAGAACTGTATCAGAGGTGACAGGACCTGAGGATAATGTCTGAATTGAGGGGAAGAATTTTGATAGGGAGTAAAATCAATGGGTCCATTTCTGTTACCACATTTTTTAAAACATTTAAACTTTTGTGTTATAGTGTGATCACTTCTTGTATTAACAAATTGATTCTTCAATTTGTATAATTTATCTTTAGTAAAGTAGTCCAAGTTATAATAAATATGTATAATGGGTATATGTAATGAAAAATTACTTCTTTATTATATATTGATTTACACTCAAAGCTTTTTCGGCAGTTTGTAAATAATTTATTTCCTTCATATTAATTTACTAGGTGACTCTTCAAAACATACTGCAAATTTTTTCAAAACACTTATGGTAACACAGAGCAATAGGTTGGTTCAAATATGTTGGAGAGATGAGCAGCACAGAGAAAGCATCTCTGAGTGTTTCTGTCCAGACAGTGGAATGTAGCAATGCAAGGAAGATAGGGAGGAGGGAAAGGGGTCCTGCACCTCGGAAGGACTGAAGTGAGAATTGGAATTGATGGAGAAAATGAAGAGAGAAAATTAATTGAACAACAAAAGTAGCCACCTTAGCCTTCTCCCTGAGTTGGGGCTCACTGTGTGAGAGGAGCAGTTCATACCTGCAGTCACATGGTGACTGCAGGCAACACCAAAGACCTCCACAGAGAGATGCAACAGTGGAAGGAAACAGTAGACATGGAGGAGTGCACCGCCTGGGTTGAGTGCTGGTGGCCTGATTATCCTACAGGAGAGAACAATTCAGCAGGGGCCATTTTGGAGAGGAACCAAGTCAGCGCAAGACTCGGAACAACCACTGGGTCCATCTAGTGGCTCCCAACTGAGTTCAAGGTCACAGAAAATGTGCTGGCTGTTGCAGCCTCAATGGGTCTAGTCTCGGCTGCCATGTCAAGAATGCAACCTGAACTCCAGGGGAAATAAAGGGGCAGGCTCCCTTAGATGATCCACTACCAGACATAAAGCTATTGCTAGCTCACTGACATAAATCAATTTAGATCTGAACTCTGTCTCACACATTGTCTAGCAGTGACAGCAGAGACAAACCAATACAAAGAATCAATGAATTTAAGAGTTCTCTCCTTGAAAGATTAAATGAAAACAGTAAAATTTTAGCCAACCTTATCAAAGAAAGGAAATGGAAGGCTCAGTTTCACACAGTTAGGAATGAAGAGGATAAAAACACAAGGAACCCTACAGAAATTCACATCACCTATACCTACTTTGAGAAATTGAATTCCAATAAGATGGAAAATGCAGATGACATGGAGAAGTTCCTAGATATACAAGTATTACCAAAGCTAAATCAAGAAGATATAAAAATATGAAATAAGCCATTATCAGTCAATGAACTGAAGTTGTATTTTAAATATCTACCGAAAAGTTAGCCCAGTCCTTTTGAAATCTACAAGAAATTCAGAGAGCACGTAATGCCACTACTTCTCAAATTTCTTAATGAAATTGAAAGCGAATAAATACTTCCATATTCGTTCCTAGAATCCAGAATTATCCTAACATTAAAAGCAAAGAAGGACCCAACTAAGAAAGAGAACTCCAGGTCAATCTCCCCAATGAATATAGATGCTAACTTCCTCAATAAGATACCAGCAAAGGGAATGTAGCAAATCATCAAGAAGATTATACAGCATGACAAAGCAAAATTCATCCCAGGGATAAAGGGAAGCTTTAACCTACTTCCACTAATAAATGTAATACAACATATGTTCAGAGTCAAGGACAGAAACCAGGTGCCATCTGGCTATTTGCAGGAAAAGCTTTGGACAAAGTCCAGCACTCATTTATGATAAAAATTCCTGCATATGATCAAAACAGATGATTTTTATATCAATATGATAAAACCCATCTATGAAAAACCAACAGCCAACATCATACTGAATGTATAAACTGTACATTTTTATAGGTAAATGGATGAAACTTGAGACCAGGCTCATAAGTGAAATATATCAGGCTCATATATGAGAACATCATATTGTCTCTCCAGTATGACAAAATGAGAAAGTTAATAAGATTGAAAATACACAAGAGATATCATGAAGTGGGAGATACTATTCAAAAGTAAAAGAAATAGGGATATGAAATAGGAAAAAAAAAAGAAGGAAGCAAAATCAAAACACACACACACATATATACTGTCATATATATAGATGTAGATATATTTGATAGTAAAGATAGTTATACTGCTAACTTCTTCCAGTTCATTGAAAGAAAGGTTTGTGATAATATTGTTTGGACAAATAAATGCTTATTTGTTGAGTTCTGAGTAAATAAATTAAACATAAATATATGCAGGTTATTAATCATTGTTACTCTCCTATTAATTTGTTATAAATTTTGCTTCATTTTCTCTTTAAAATAAAATTTTGAAAACACAGAATAATATAGACTATGGAAAAATTTTCCTAGATATCCAGAAGTCCTTTAACCACTCAGAAGGAAGTGGGTGTGTTTGCATTTTCCTTGGCGCAGACCCAGAATTTACCTGACTTGACAGAAGTTATATAATACAAACTCTCCCTGTAGCTCAGCCACAGTGTCTGGAAAGCGTCAATCCGTTTTTTATCTTAATTTTAAATAAAAGTGTTTTCTATTCAAATGTGAGAATTTCTAGTAAAAGTCACATTATCTGACAAGAGATGAAAAATGTCTAGGAAGTGACTGGGGAAACCTTGGCTTATGCACACTGTGACAGCAGTGGTGAATGGTTTGTCCTTGTGGGCAATCGTAAACCAGACCAGAAGTTCTGCTCTTCAACAGGAACATGACTATGAACATCGACTGTTTGCTTTGGTGCCAACGAATTCATGTTGGATTTCAAAATGTCAAAGAGTGGGACTTGTTTATTCCTACTCCTGTGAAGTAAAAATTTCTCATCATGTGCAGTTTTATGCTAATGTCATAATATAGAATAGAGCGGTAATTTCTTCTTGGTGAAAATGTTGCATCATCTCCCTCAGGTGAAGCTCAAACTTGGAGAAAAATAAACATTTGTGTAGGTGCTGCCATCAACTCCTCCAAGTACTTACTAAGCATTTAATACATCTTAGACAACAAAGACGCTCCCCCTCCATTCAAAGTGGAGAAACAGTAGGGTAGATGGAGTTAAACTCATCCACGCAGACTTTCACTGCAGTACGTAAAATCAAAGTCAGTGTAAAGCTTTGTCCTTCTTGGCTATTTTACAATGTTAAAGACCTGCTGGTCTGTACTTCTAAGGTCACTCGCGGCTTTCCTCCAGGATGGACTTCTTTCTTTTACAGTTCTTTTACTAGCAAGTGATGCAAATAAAATTTGGAATCTGATATAATCAGCTAGAGTACTTAACTGAAGGCTGACAAATGAGTTTGTTTCAATTTGGACAGGATATAGAATGCTCTGACGTGGTGTAACCCTAAAGAATCACCACGGTGGGCAGAATCTGCTCTGAAGTTTGCAATGCTGGGCGGCTTTCAATGCACATCTGACTAGGAGGCATGGAAGGCACTGTTTTCCCAGAATGCGAGTGACTCGAAACCCTGGGACGAAGAGTCCAAGTCCTTAGCACTGGGTGTGTTTCCCTCCATCAGGTCCATCCTTCCCAAGGCCATGCCCTGTGAGTGGTCCTGCCTCATGGTGAAGTCTGGGTAAGCAGATTAATGCACATGTGGTTACGGCAGGGGTGACCCAGATGGGGAAACATGTCACATGTACTGACATGTTCGCTTCCAGGGTCATTGCTTTGCTCATTCGTCTATTTTTGAAAGCATAACCCCAGTGCAAGGACATTTATTTGCCTTTTACATCGCTTCTAAATGATTTTTCATTATTTTGATTTATCACAGCTTCCTGCAGCATTACAGAGTGTAGCAACTGGCAGCTGGCATGGGCCAAAGCCAGATTCAGTCACATGAGGCCCTGATAAAGTGGGGCGGCCTCAGCTGGAGCAAAGGTTTCCTGCACAGACACGTGGCATGCTGCTGGCCACTGTTCTCACTCTATGTAGGTAGGACAATCAGTGATTTACTTACATATCTTCTACTCAGAGAACCACCCACTTCACATATTTTATACAGAACGTACTCTGTTCACTGTCTCACTCTCTAAAGTTCTAAATTTATGACAGCAGATGCTCCCATCAGGAAGAAACTTCGGATCTCCTGTCCCTTCTGTCAGATGCTGTGCCTGGTATTCTGCTACTATTTAGAGCATACTGATTATTCAGATGAATATCTGAACAAATTGAGAGTTTTAATGTCAAATTTGGGCCATGAGCTTGAAATAATGCTGGAAATAATTTACAGGCAGCTTTCTAGTGTTAGAAGTTATTGGAAACTTTTCATAACAAGGAGGATGGGAACTGTCCTTATCTCCTCTAACACTGTTAAACACATGACTGTGATTCACAGGAGACAGGCTGAAATGTTATCACCATAATTAAAAAAAATTTTGGAAGCAGAATATAAGGTAGTTAGAAGACATTCCATTCTGAGGACAGAGAAAAAGACAATACAAGTCTATATTTTAGAGTAAGAAGCTGTTTTTAATAACTCACTAATTTCAAGATTGTACCATCCTCTTAATGACATTTAGTATTGTACTACTTAGAGGTGAACTAATTCTTCCTAGGCAGTTTTCACTATGAATTATGGTAATTTTTAAAGAGTACTATGAGAAAGAAATTTTGTCTAAACTTAAACCATTTTCACTAGTGTGAAATATCTTACATTGGGAATACAGAGGGAGTAATTTTCATTTTATTTTTTAAAACAAATGGACCCTGACATCAGCTTCAAACTCAGTGTTATTCATGCATTTTTACATTATTTTTATTACTAAATGCTGTGCTATCCTAAACAAACAATTAACTTAGTAGATAATCAACCTTACAAATTCATTTTACCTTAAAAACTGTACAATTATCAACCAGTTGAATGGATAAAGGCAGACTAACAAATTCAAATTTAAAAATTACTGAAATGCAGAAAGAAGCAGCTACATCATATAAACGTTCATTTCTGAGCTGATAGTCTGGGTGATAGTTCAGTTTCTTCCCCCTAAAACACAAACCTCTCTTGCCTGACTTTAGCAGAAGTCCCTGAAGATGCTGTGTTTTCTGTAATGTCTCAGGAGTACATCAAGACAGAGCTCTGACACCCATCACCCATCCTCTTGGTCATGCAGCGGGATTCAGCAGTTGGAAGCAGCGCGGAGGTCACAGAGAGTAAATGAAAAAACCAAGTGTGTCCACGGAAGGGAGAGCTAAGGAGCACAACAAGAAGAGAATGTGGACATGTGAGAGAGCACTAGTGAACCCTGAGGATGATCTGTGCAGGTAAGAAGATATAAGAAGATACACATCCATGCACACATGCACTCACACTCACACTCACACACAGGTACCAATCCCTTCCACACACATTATCTGGCACAATCAAATGTACATGGAGAAGACTGGTGCATTCTATTTTTATTTATTTGTTTGTTTGTTTGTTTGTTTATTTATTTATTTATTTATTAGACTGGTGCATTCTAAAATCTGGGGGGAATTTTCAGCTCAGTGAATGTAGAGATTCATTCTGGAGAGATGAAGAGATTCAGAGATGTGCAACGGTGATTGTCATACTGAAAAGTGCACACAATTCCTCAGACTATATTAAAATACACTCCATTTAGTGGCATGAAAAGCACATTTCAGAAATGTTCTGAACGCCACAGACTAAACTACTGATGCTTTTTTTTTTTTGGTTTTAGCATTTTGAAGATTGGCAGTTTTTCAACATTGGGAGAGGCTGAAGGACAGGAGGGACATAGGTTTCAAGATTAGAGTTGGAGGTGATGAGCTCCCACCAACTGTGGAGTGGCTGGGGCAGCACAGAGCTCCCAGGGAGCATACCTGAGGACAGGGTGCAGCAGTGCCAATAGGTGCAGGTCACAGGTTCAGCACGTGAAGTGTGCAGGTGACAGGTGAGGCTTCACTGTCCTGTGACCACTTCCGATGCTCCCAGGGCAGCTGTGAGGCTCCAGCAGAGGTCAGGCCTAGGGCAGTGTGGTTCCCAGTGAGGATCAATACTTGATGGTGGGAGGATCTGTAATGTGTGGGTAGAGAGAAGACCCCGAGGATAAGGACCCCTCCCATGGGAGGGGGTGAATTAGACTGTGTCTTTGGGAATGATTTAGCATCACTGCTGCCATTGAGCATTTTATCGCACTAGTTAAGAGAGGGTGCGGCAGTAGCTGATCAAAAAAAGAAATTATTTTAAAGACTTAGATTCTTTTAGGTGTCAGATTATGAGGCTGTTTCTCTGTAATCAAATTCTTATAGTAGGGATTTTTATAATTGGGAATAATAGTGATGTTTTCTGCGAAAACAACAAATTTTGATTGCTTTGGTGAAAATAACATTTCTATGGAAATATTTGTTTCATGTTCAATTTGAAGACTTGTGAAAACAGTTGATAAATGGTACACAACAAGATGCCAAAGTAAGTTTTAAACACTAATGTAATTTTATTTGAGATATGTCATTTCATATTCTTTCTCAATCATATATCTACTACAGCTAATGTACATTTCAATGAATTTTTCTTTCATTTACTTTTGTTTCACATTATTATAGTGTGGGCTCACCTTTTTACAGAATCACTATTCAAAGATATTAGAAAATAACAAGACTTTAAAAACATCTTTTAGTGCCTTTGTATTTATTTGTATAAACATACATTCTTGTGTGTAATAACATGTCCTTCTCATGTGTGTGAGGAATTATACTTACATATGTACCTCATAAACTTTGCACCTCATTTCTCTCCTCTGTAACATGTTCCTGTATGTATCACCTTGAAGAGAACACTGTTAGGATTAAAACCAACTGCATCCTGGAGAATCCCTGTCATATTCCTGGAGACAACTGTGAGCACTGTCAGTAAAGTCGCTGCCTCCGTCTTTCCTCTCAGGTGGACAGATTCCTGACCCAAACTCCCTTGGTTCTGTGCTGTCAGACTCCACCCTGAGAGTCTTCTGTGCACTCCTCCTTCCAGTGTAAACACTGGCACTGCTGATGTCCATTTTCTACAATTAGAAGGACATCAAACATCCAAGTAAGTGGAAATTTGTAAAATACGGCTCATATTTCAAGATATTTTGTACGAAAATGTTCTTTTACACTATTGAAATAAACATTTGATGCCTGTCAGGAATGGTGTTCGAGTATTATGTGCACAGCAGCCTATGTTGCTCTGCTGTTACGCTTGTCCTCTGGACTGTGGATAATCAAAGATGCTGATTGGTGTTCATGAGATATGATGTTGAATATCAGACATGATGTGACACTCATTTTTCTGTGCCAGGTTCCTTTTCCAATTCTGTAAGACACTGTAACAGTCTTCTCACGGACAGTGTGCCACTGACAGAACTACTCACAAAATAAGTGATAGAAACTGCTGTAGTGGATAGTGCATTTGTAATTTCTAATGTCAGAGACTTTCTCCTGCTGAAAATTGAATTTATTATATAAAATTGAACATGATTGCATTAATCTACTCTCATATTCACACTAATCAAATTTATAAAAATAGAATGTTCTAGTAATTTTTTGCAGAAATCTAAAGATTAAAAAATAATAGAATATAAATTTTTCCAACATGGCTGAGGATACAATTTTATTTGCATTAAGAGACATTTCAAATTCACATTTAGAATAATTTAGTGTATTTAGGGGAGCTTTGGTCATTTTACATTTATTTATTGTTATTTATTTTTATTTTTTGTGGCAGGAATCAGGCTAAGGGTCTGATGCTTGGCAGGCAGACACTGTGCCACTGAGTTACATCCCCAGCCCTGTTTATTTTTAATCAGGTTCAGCTACTTAAGAAAAATCTACTGTTTTAATCATTTCTATGTTCATAGGTATGTAGATGAAGTATATTTATACCTTTGTGCATTTATTACGACCATACATCTCCAGAACTTTCCTGTCTTACTGAACTAAAGGTGCAAAATTGTTAAATAACATCTCTCCTTCTCTGCACTCACCCGGCCCCGAAGACTCCCATTTTACCTTTTATCTCTTCGATCTTGGCTGTGCAGGGTCCTTCATAACATGAGCTTACACGGTATTTGTTCTTTTGTGTTTTACTTATTTCACTTGGGACAAGGTTGTCAATATCTGTGCATCTTGAATCACATGTCAACATTTGTTCCCTTTGAAAAACTGAGTGTTCAATTGTGTTTGCATGCACATGTTCTTTAGGGGTTCATCTGTGGATGGACTCTTGTTTCTGACTTGTGGGTCTGTGAATTATGCTCGCATGCTCACGTGCAAACAGGTCTGATACATACGCAAATATGGAGTTACTAGATCATCCTCGTATTCTTTTCCACTTCTGGAGTAGTCACTATAAAATTTAATTTTTGCAGTGCCGTTAATATTTACATTTCTTACAACAATTTGGAAAAATGTTCAAGTTCTCTATATCTTTGTGAAGATATATTTTCTGTTTTATTTGCTGTTTTACTGAGGACTTTTCTGCTGAATGTGCAACACTGTTTCATTGCATTTTGATACATATTTAACAATAGATAACTAATACTGAGTATCTTCACTGTGTCTATTGTTCACTTGCTCATGGAGGAAGGTGGTGAAACAGGAAGGGTGATGGTCAGCAACGGAGATAAAGTGTCAAGTGCCATGACTTCATATAGCAGGTGGGTAACAACAAGAACACAACTGGATTTCTGAACAAAAGACTTGTAATGATACCAGACATAAAGAAAGTGGGACAGGGGAGTTTTTGGCCAAAGAAAACAGATATGTATTTCCTCAAAATGGATACTTACCCTGTAAGTATTAGAAATAAGTCCAAAAATAAAGATTTAAGAATAACATCATACCTGGCTGTATCAAATATTATAAATGATAAAGAGCTAAAATGTGTGTTTTTACAGGTATTTCTACATATTTGAAACATAAATCAGAATTTATTGTCATTTAAGTCAGTATGTTTCAGTAAAGGATTCACATCACTTGAAGTTATAATACAATATAATTTTTGCATACATTTTCAGGTTTTTTACAAAACTTTTATATCACAAATAGTTGTTTAAGAAATAGCAGAGTCTTGAATATGCCATTTACTTTTTCAGAGTGAGTTCTTTGTTTCAAAACTGTACAATGATGAACAAAGTACAACCTAATTACTTTAGGGAATTTGTCAAAGTTGGTAATGATCTATTGCTATTCGTTGTTATGTCTGTTTCAGGATAATCTATATGACTACACTATGGAAAACTTCACTCGGACCTCCGCAGACTTCATCCTCCTAGGCCTGTTTCCCCCATCAAGGGTCGGCCTTGTCCTCTTTATTCTTATCTTTCTCATCTTCCTAATGGCCCTGGCTGGCAATCTGTCCATGGTCCTCCTCATCCTCCTGGACACCCACCTCCAAACGTCCATGTACATCCTGCTCAGTCAGCTCTCCCTCATGGAACTCATTTACATCTCTACCACTGTCCCTAAAATGGCTTCCAGTTTTCTATCTGGAAACAAGTCCATCTCTTTCATCGAGTGTGGGTTCCAGAGTTTCTTCTTCCTTACTCTTGCAGGTTCAGAGGGACTGATCCTGATGTCCATGGCCTATGACCATTACGTGGCCATTTTCTTTCCTCTGCACTATGCCGTGCACATAAACAGAAGAGTGTGTGCGGTCATGATCCTGGGATCCTGGGCAATGGGCACTGTCAATGCCTGTGCTCACACACTGTACATCATCCGTATCCCTTACTGCAGGTCCATGGCTATCAATCACTTCTTCTGTGATGTCCCAGCCATGCTGACTCTGGCCTGTAGGGCAACCAGATTGCATGAGTTCACAGTTTTTCTTTGTACCATCTTCTTTTTCCTATTTACTTCCACAATCATTGTACTTTCTTATGGGAAGGTTTTTCTTCTTATCTACCGCATGCACTCCTGGGGTGGGGCAGAAAGAAGGCCTATTTCACCTGCAGCTGCCACCTCACCATGGTGACTTTCTACATTGTACCGTTTGCTTACACTTATCTCTGCCCGAAGTCCCTCCAATCTCCAGCCGAGGACAAGTTTCTGGCTGTCTTCTATACCATCCTCAACCCAGCATTCAACCTTGTTATCTAAAGCCTGAGGAACAAGGAGTTGATAGGGTACCTGGAAAGAGTGTCTTGGAGACTCTATTCGGCAAAAAGGTAGATAAATTCATGCCTCAGTATGTTCACAAAGGGATCTTCACTATAAAAATTTTTAATGCTTTCATCTCTGGAACTACCGCTAATCTGTAAGAAGTAAAACTATAAAATCTGTTATTACAATTATGTATTCTAAAACATAATATTTTATTCTTTTTACCTCTGCCCTTTCAAAATAATGAATTTATACTGTTTATTGATGTATGGACTACACTTCATTAACCTGGAGAAATGAAATAGAAAATGCAAAAAGCTTTGCGAAGTTTAAAGTTATGGATTGTGTTGAGAAAGTTTATTGAATGCTCAGAGGTTTAAAATATACACACTACAGCAAGAACACATGGTCATAAACCTGCTCTCAATGCTTCCCCTGCATCAGACACACAGGTCCCTTCCTTTTTGGCATTTTCTCAAGCAGTTTTGGGGCCTCTTTCCTCTCATCAGTTGGGCTGTTTTGGTCAACTTTATGACTTGAATTGATTCAAATTGATGACCTTTCCTGTTTATTTTGACTTTGGAGAAGATCCAGAAGTTGCATCATGGCAGTTCTGGTGAAGCAAGTGGATGGAAACACACTGTCATGTTTTGTGAGGCTGCGTTTCCATTGGCTGGTGCCAAGCAACAGAACTCTCTACACTTTCTGTCTTTGTTCAAAAAGACTATCAGAGGAGCTCCAGAACTGGGTCAGAACTTTATGTGATAAGTGTGTGTGGACACTGAAGAGGACTTTCGTGAGGAATAATGACAATGTGTTTTTTTACTGTAATCGTATTTTTAAAAATGACATTTATATTGTGATCATGTATTATATTAACATATTGATTACACCACTTATTTATCTTAAACTTAATATGCTGATCCAAATTAAAACACTCTCTGTAATGGCTAGGTTTAATAGAAAATAAAAATACATATTTCACATTAATATTACTTTATACAAGCCTTACTGAACTGTTTCCAAATATTTTATTTTTTCATAATGATGTGCTCTGAAAGTATATTTTCAAGATACACCGCAAATTTGACTTTTTCCAAAGCACTTAGGGCAACTTAGAACAATAAAGATTATGAATAGATCTACCTAAATACGAAGGTGTCCTTTTAATCCTCATAAGGAAATGGGGCAGTTTTGTATTTTCTGTGAGAGAGACCTTGGATTTACCTCATTAAATCTTATGGACGTTATGTAGATAAAATTTCTGTCTAGAATTCAGTAATGACGTTTGTAAAATGCCAAATCATTTTCTACTGTTTGCTATGCATAAAAGGGGATTTCTGTGCAAAAGTGACCATTTCTAGAAAAACTATCATTACTTGATGACAGATGAAAATTAAAAAAATGTAAAGAATGACAGGAAAAACCTTGCTTGTCCACACCATGACAGTGGTGGTGAATGGTGTGAATCCTGGGGACAGTGGTGTCCCCGACCATATTTGCTCTTGACAGAGGACAGTAACATGACAAGGAGAATTTAGTGATTGTTTGGGTGCTGATGAATCAAATCCTGGATAACACAATGGGAGAAGAGTGGGAATTGTTTCTCTCAATTCTCGTCAAGTGGAAATTTCTGATTACAAGAAATTATATGCTAGTACCATAATTATATGGAAAAGGTAATTTTTCTTCTTTGTGAAAATGAGACATATGATATTGAAATTTGTTGAAAAGAAGAGCAAAAATAGAGACTTGATCCTTCCAACTATTTTCCAAGTGCTTCTGAAGCACTTAGCACATGAGGCACATAAATGCTCCTACTCTACTCCAAATGGAGAGGCAGCTTGATTGTTTTAAGATAACTCTTCATGTTTGCTTTCATTGCCAATAGTCAGTTCTAATGTCTTTTCATTCTGGCTTTAAAAATTTTAAAGACCCGTTTTTCTCAATTTCTAAGGGCACTCACTGCCTTCCTCCAAGACTACCTTCTCCTTTCCAAGTGTTATTTCTCTCAATGATGCAAATGGAATTTGCAATCTGATACTATTAACTATAGTTATTTACTGAAAACTGAGAAATAAGTTCATTTCAATTTAATCAGGAAATAGAAGGCTTCAAATGCTCTAAAGCCTTGATGAATCACTAGGACAGAGGAGGATGTGGTCTGAGGTTTGCTACCTATGCACTTTCCAATGCATCTCTGGGGATGAGTCACTGAAAGGCAGGGCTCTTCCACAGATGGGTGTGAGAAAGTCTCAGAACCAAGATAAAGGGGGTCTCAGTGAAGTGGGGGTGTTTACCTCAATGACATTCACTGTCCCCAAGACAGTGCCTGTCGGAGCCTGGAGCCCAATGCATGGACTTCACTGGAGACTCAGCTGCACCCGTGATGAAGACTGGCCCTGAATCCTTCCGTGTTTTCTCTCTCAGGCAGTTCAAGAGAGCTCAGACACAATCATGGTAGCAACTGTGTTACGGAATGTTTTGTTGACACAGGAATCATATGAGCCCTCTTTCATCACTATGTGGTGCATTATGAAGCACACAGGTATGCCTGAGATGTGTCCTGTAGGTCTGATCATTGATGAAATCAATACGGCAGATGGAAAAATGTGAAATTATATCATCTCAATTCCTCAATTATGGAGAAAAACTATTACATCCATGTCTTAATGGACAATGAGCAAAAGACAGAAGGGAGCAGGGCAGTGTGTAATGGTTGGTACACTGTGTCAAATTTTAGTAACTCAGCAGTTCTACATCCTAGTATATAGAAGACTCGCCCTTACTGCTCTAGAATGTTGTTCACTGTGTCAACTGGAGAAGTTTAAAAGTTTAACTAAGTGACTCAGCAGGGGGCCATGGCCTCCTTGTAAACATGCTGAGCCTGTGCAAAAGAAGGGCAAGGAGAGGGTGTGGATGTGACACCCACCAGAGGGCAGAGATCCTGCATACAATATAAGGGAGGAAAAGAGGCTTGTACCCCTCCTTTTTGCTCTTGCAGCTTTTGCTGTCCTCTGCTGCCTTGAATAGTTGCCCCTGTGCCATGCAACCCTGTCTTGGACACAGCTGATTATGGACTGAAACCTCCACAAAAGGCTTTCCTCTTTTAACTTTGGGCACTGAGCATTTTGTCCCAGCAATGGAAATAAAAGTAACTAAGTCAGGGTGATAGAGATGTGTTCACGGGTGAGGCTGAGACTCAAGCGCACCTGTCCTGGTGCAATTGGTTCCTGCTTCACAGGAAGGTGTAAAGGCAGAAAGCAGCCTTTTCCTCTCTGTGTAATATCTGATGACCCATGCCTTTCAGACATGCCTGCTGGGAGACTTACTGGAAAGGATCCCAATGCTGATTCTCATTTGTTCTTTCACTGATAAAATTTGTAATTGATTATACTAGTATAAGTGTACAAGTCTCTTTCTCCTTTTCTGATTTTTTTTAACTGATTCACTTTTAGGTGGAGACTAAAAATGCTAGTCAGGCTTGGTAGCATATGCTCTAACCCCACATCATGATTAAACTGAGGTAGGAGTTCTACAAGTTCCAAGCTTGCTAGGCATTTTTAAGGAGACTGCATCAATATAAAATTTTAAAAGTCTTGGAGTTGTACTTCAGCTGTAGGGTGCTCATCTAATGAATGTAAGCTTCTTTGTTCAATGCTCAGCCCTGTAAAAAGAAAAACATCTATATCATAATAGTTTATATATTTTGGGTACAAAATGAAGTGAATTACCTCAAAATATGTATAGCATGTGGTTCCCAGAATTCCTGATTGGGAGGAATTGGGCGAAATATGTCAAATGATACAACTTTTCAGTTAAGTGAGACACCTAAGTTTAGCTATCTAATGCATAGTCAATATTACACTTAATAACACATTGCACATAAAATTTTACAGAAGGAAAACTTTAGGTGCTTAGGTGCTTATATTGCACCCATGGAAGCAGCAACTATGGAAGGTGCTGAACATGAAAATTTGCTACTATAATAATGTATTATTGCATATATCCAAACATACCTCACATTCATATAAAATACATCATAAATAAAGGAGCCACCCAGCTCTAAATTGTATCTGGAGTTATCTAAGTGAAATTATGGTAGGGCTGTCACTTTCCTTGATGTGTTATGCAGTGCTCAGCTGATCCATCCTGACTCCAATGACTTACTCTGTGCAGTGCAGTTCTTCCCCTGGCACTTTCTGTTACCTTCCCGCTAAATGGAATGCAGTTCCGTGATGAATTTCTCGGGAATCAACACTTCACAGAATCAGGTATGAATTGCTCACATCCTCAGTACATGACACTCTAGGAGCTCAAAAGTTATGACTGGAAAAATAATTTCTCCTTTGTCCAGATTATTAGGAATATTTATAAGAGTACACCTGCGAGTTCACATCTTAAACTGTAACTTTTTCTCTGATCGTGTTCATCCCAGGTTTCACAGTAATAAAATGTGATATTCAGAGCATGATACTCTTCTCTATTATACTATCACCTCATAGACTCATTTTCTTTGGCCTCTCATGAACTACAGATTCTCTTTTTAATGTCGCCAGATGTTATTTACCAATTATCTGATCTGTATTTCTTTATCTGATCTGCATTTATTTCCACCTGAAAGCATGTGTTGGTTTTTCCAGTGCATTGCAGTTTCAGATAATAATTACATTACTACCAGTATATAAAATTTTGAGCATAACACATGAAGTGTTATGGCACTGGACACAATCAGGTAAAATGTGTAATAAGTAAATAATTTTCCCTCTCCTCTTCAGTGAATCATATCACCAACCATATGCCCATTTATAAAGCATGGAAACCCAGCTTTTCTGTTTAATAAGTGTAGAAATGCCTTTGCTTTCATATTTTGCACATTACTTCACAGCCCTTCAAGTGTTTTTGAGAATAGGTAGTGGTGTGCTGTCCAGGCCAGCCATGAACTCCTGGATCCAAGCAGTACATCTACCTTAACCTGCTCTGCACTTTCAGCTACAAGCTCATACATCTGCCATAGGTGAACGTTTGCCACCTGATCTTGCATCCATGAGACATGGAATAAGAATTCTTTCTCAAAATGAGTGACTTCATGAATAATGAGTAATTCCTGTGGACTGAAAAAAAATATTGAGGAATAAAATTAACAGATTTATTTATGCTTCATCCCCATGCCTCTTTCAATACAACAAAAAGGGATCCCCTCCGTGTTCTGGCTCGTCCCCCGTATGAGGAAGTGAGAAGCACTTAGGCCTTCCCCCCTTGGGCAGTGCTGTCAGAACAACAGAGAACAGGCCCTCACCTTCTTTGGCTGTCATGGGAAGTCTCAGGGTATATCCTCTGTACACTTCAATCTGAGCACACAGCACCATCCCGGCCTATCTGTCCCCTTGTGGACTCGAGTGTGCCACTTGGGCCCCTGCGAGAGGACACTGCCTTGAGTTTCAGAGGGCCATGGTCTGGATTTCACATACTCAAATCCATTTCTATTTATGTCTTAGGATCCCCACAACTATGGCCCTGCATGTAGTGGGTATTTGGGAGTCATAATCTCTTTATGGAAGGACTGGGGATATAGCTCAGTGGCACAATGCCTGCTTGGCAAGTGCAAAGTCCTGAGTTTGATTCCCAGTACCAAATATGTATATTCTATTCCATGCAAGTCTTTAAGCCACTTTTCCCATATCAAACAAGGATTATTTTCTCTTCCCACCACAAAACATGTTCTTTCTCCTGAGGAAGATGTATATATAGGTCCTTACCTGACTGATTAGACAAGAAACCTATATTATTCCAGGGCAGTTTGTTAATTTTAATGAATTCATTATTACAATTACACAGAATAAACTAGAAGTCCAAAAATTTCTAAAAGTTATCCTACAATGACACAA
This sequence comes from Dinomys branickii, assembly GCA_004027595.1. Lineage (NCBI taxonomy): Eukaryota > Metazoa > Chordata > Mammalia > Rodentia > Dinomyidae > Dinomys > Dinomys branickii. Next base: position 3,682 of record PVLD010012543.1, on the reverse strand, counting down.
TGAAGCTGACAATGCCAAATGGTCTTAGGAGATGCATACACTGGATTTGTTGACTGGTTAAGCCAAAGGGAAAAATAAAGAATCAGCAACAGGATTCAAACACAATGACAGGGTCAAATCAATGCATTTTGTGCATAATTGGGCATGCAAATGGTCTCAATTTCCCAACTCAAGATATGGATCACAGATTCGATGAAAAAGGCAAAACACAATAGTATTATGGATACAAAAAACATTTCTAATTCAAAAAGAAATTAATACACTAAAAATTTAAAGAACAGGAAACCATATTCTATACAAAAGTAGCCCCAAACCAGCAGGAGTAGCTATGCAATTTTCAGACAAAGCAATTTTGCAAATCAAACTGATCAAAGAAAGAAAGGTCACTGTTATTGGTTAAGGGAACAGTTGAACATAAAGCCATAACATTTATAAGTGCATATGCATCAGACAGCAGAGCTCCCAAAACAGATACTACTGAACAAAAGCACTCACAGAAACATCAATATCTTTACGGAGGGGGAGCCTCAGTATATCACTGTCACAAACAGATTAACCAGACAAAACCAAGGAGGGAAATTATCAGAGTTCAACTGAAATTTTGAACAAATGAATGTGTTAGATAGTTGAACTCAAGCAAGCTCACTGGCAGAAAGATAGCCTCTTTAATAAATGGTGCTGGAAAAATTGTCTTGCCTCTTGCAGAAGAATGAAAATAGACCCAAGTCTATCACCATGCACCAAACTCAAATCAAAATGGATCACAGATTTCAATATTAAAACAGAAACACTAAATCTACTGGAAGAGAAAGTAGGTAAAAATCTTGAAGACATAGGAGTAGGCAGAGAGTTCATGAACAAAAATTAAACTGCAAGGGAGACACCATTTCACTTAATGCTAAGCAATAATCGATGACAGGATATTAGATTAATCTTGTATGTCTGTATGTGTTATCCTGAACACACACTTCGAAGATATCAATATGTAAAGCAGCAACAAGCGGTGTTTTTTTTGTTGTTGTTGATGTTGTTGCTGTTGTTGTTGTTTGCCTGTTTTCTTTCTTGTCTTTGGATTTTTGGTTTTTGTGTTTTTTCTGTTGTTGAGAGGATTAACTGTCTGACTAAATTTGCATGTCTGTATATGGGTTCATACATTTACAATTCGAAGATATCAATGGATAAAGCAATAACCACTGTTGAGACCATATCACCTTGTCTATAGATTAGTTGTGATTGTACTAATTTTTATGATAATTGGTGTCTGTTTGTCAATATGTTTTTGTACTTTTATGTTTCTAAAATAAAATTAAAAAAAAAAGAATCAATAACTGGGACCTCATCTAACTGAAACGTTTTTGTACATCTAAAGAAATCTGACCAACTAATTTGAACACAACAATATGCAATATAACAATCATTGTTGAAATCCCCCCATGTTGATTAGTGAAACTGTATTGTTTCTAATTTTTTATTATCTTTTATTCTTCTTAATTGTTTGATTAACCTTGCATTCTTGCATCTGGTAATCTGAGCAACTTCGTTGAAGATAACAATATGTACTGTAACAACCATTGTTAATTTCCTGTCATCTTGTTTTGAAATTCTGTATAGCTTTTATTGGTTTTTGTGTTTTGTTTTTATCTTTGCTATTTTGTTTTCTTTTCTCTTTAAAATAAAAAAAAAGAAATCACCACCAGAATAAAAACAGAACCCACAAATTGGGAAAAAGTCCTAGCTGGCTGTCCCTCAGACAAAGGCCTCCTATCTAGAACATACAAAGAATAAAAAAAAAAAAATGAACCTGTCCAAATTCAAAGACCCAATCCAGAAATGGGCATCTGAGATAAGGAAATCCAAAAGGCAAATAAATATATGAGAAAGTGTTCTACATCTTTAGTCATTCGAGAAATGCAAATAAAAACAACCTTGAGATTTCATCTCACCCCAGTAAGATTGGCCAACATTAAGAAATCATCCAATGACAAATGCTGGCGAGGCTCTGAAGAAATAGGAACTCTTCTCCACTGTTGGTGGGACTGCAGACTGGTGAAACCACTTTGGAGATTCCTCCGGATACTAGGTATAGATGTCCCATTCAACCCAGCTATTCCCCTTCTGGGTATTTTCTCAGAAGATCTGAAAACATCATATCACAATCACCATTGTTAATTTCCTGTTACTTTGTTTATAATTCAGTTTTGATTGTACTGTTTTTGTGCTACTTTGTGTCTCTTTGTTAATGTTTTCATTTTTATACTTTTAAAAATAAAATGATAACAGAATAGACATTTTTCTTGGTAGCATTTTCCTCAGTAGTAGCAGGAGGTTCTCTAAATAGATTAATACTAGCCATTAAAGCTTAATTTAGTAAATACAAGTAATTGAAATTGATCACATGCATATTATTAGATCATAGTGCAAAGAAGGTAGAAATCAAAAGAAGTAAATATATACATATATGGAGATTAAGCAATATACTTCTGGAAAAAATGGGTCACAAAAGAAATCCAGGAAAAAATTAATTCCTAGAATAAAAAAATAATTTTAGTACAATAATTTCAGTATCACATTTTATGGTAAACAACTAAACCATATTAAGGGGAAAGTTTATAGATGCAATTTCTACACCAGAAAAAAACAGAGAAAGATCAAATGAATAGCTTAACAATGAAAAACAAGCTTCAAGACAAACAAGAGCGATCAAAATCCAGATCTCGTACAAAGAATGTAATTATCAACACCAAAGCAAAAATTAATGAAACTGAGACAGAAAACACAAAACAAAGAATCAGTGAATCCAAACGGTGGGTAATTATTCATTTCTTAGCATCTTGTTTTGAAATTCTATACAATTTTTATAGGTTTTGTGTAGTTTTGTTTTAGTCTTTGTTTTTGTTATTTTGTTTTTGTTCTTTTATGTTTATAAAATGAAATAAAGTTCAAGAGAAGGCCATATGAATGCATTATGAGAAAAGTAACATCCAGATGAACACCATAGCAATTGAGAAGACTATTAACAATTATTTTAAATGAAATATTTATAATTAAAATGCAGAATACATAAGTTATATAAAATAAATTATTAAAATTAAAATATCTGTACTCCAACATATTGGAGGATCCAGAAGAAATGGAGAGATTTTGAGACATGTATAAATTACAAAAAGCTTGTGCTAATATTGCCAATCTCATTAATGAAGCTAGATGCAAAGGCCATTAACAACTCACTGGCAAGCAGAACACAAATCATATCAAAGGCAAACACCAGGATGGAGTAGGCAAATTCACTGATGGATGACTCATGGATAGTTCAGCACTTGCAAATCAATAAATGTAGTAAATCGTACAACAGAAATAAGTACAAAAATCACATGGGCATCTCAATAGACAGAAGAAGACTCTGATAAATTCCAGTAGCTGATCATAAGAAAATCCCTGAAAAATAGGACCAGACGGATCACATCTCAATCTGATGGGAACATTTATGCCAAATTCACTGTCAACAATATAAATATAGCACTTTGAAAAAAGTTGAAAGCTTTTTCCCTAAAGCAGGGACAAGACAAACAGCTCCACTATCGCCATGCCTGATCAACACAGTATTCAAACTCCAGCCAGGGGCATCAGGCAATAGCACCAAGAAAACCAACAGCAAGTAAATACACACACACACACACACACA